>VXAU01002666.1:16819-37392 GCA_013399695.1 Formicarius rufipectus | reverse complement strand
GAGAGCCGGCGGGCCGCTGCCCGGCCTTCAGCGCTCTCCGCGCTGCGCCTGGGGCCCTGGCACCGGCTTCACAGATTCTTATCCAGGCATCTGCATTCTAGCTGCGGTTGTAGACCAGGCAAAGGATAAGGTGAATTTCTCGAATGTTCAGGAACCCCGTCTACATTCGGTGAAGGACGCTTTGTTGTCTGTGAGGGCAGCATGTGGCTTTGGCTTCTTGGGGAATCGTGGGGCGGATGGTGTTTGATGGCCATGCTGGAGAGGCATGGTTTTGACTCTTAAAAAAGCCCAGGGAACAGACAGGAAGGAAAGGGGAGACAAAGAACTTGGGAGTTCTCTTTGTACTGGGGAGATGGCAGTCTGTACTGGGGTGTTTTGCAACGTTTGCTTATTCCATGTGTTTGAGGGAATACTGAAAAGAAATGAGCTTCCCTAAGTATGGGTTCAAGGAAAACTAGTCTATCGAGGTAGCCAAAAATCCCCTTTCTTTACAGGGCTGCCAAAACAAAAGATAGAGGCAGCTGAAGACTGCGGTTTGTGTGTGATTCTGGCTTTGAGGCTGAATGCATTTAGAGATTCACTCCTTCAACCGATGCTCATTTGCATCAACTGACATTGCCTCAGACTTCAGGGGAATCAGAGTTGCTTTGATTTAGCTGAACTGTGAAGTACGTTTGAGATTTATTGTTTTCAGACTGTCTGCTGGTATGAATTCCAGAAGTGTTTACTGGAGTTTGAACCGAGACATGACAGAACCATCCCAGGTGCCCTCCTATTTGTTGTTTTTGTTAACATCATTATTCTAAGACTGTAATTACTTGGAGACTACTGCTAGTTGGGATTACCACATGGCTTAGCAGGAACGGAGGAACCCACTTCTCCTTTTGTATAAGCAGTTTGGTCCTGTCTGTCCTTGGTTTCAAGGTTGGGAGTTGTGTTTGCCAGTGGGGTTTGTGGCAGGGAGTCGGCGCACGAGGAACGAGCGTGAAGTCTTTGATGTGAGAATGTCCCATCGCACAGCGGGGCATCATCGTGAGGGTTTTTGTGAAGGTGTGTGCTAATGTTTGTGACTTTTGTGAAAGAAATGCATTTTGAGAAGGGATCTGTAATGGACATTTTCAAGTCTTTTGCACAGAAAACTTTCAGGTCTTTTTGACAAATTTGTATGTACCACCGGTACTTGAAAGAGAGGGCCAGCTCAGGCTGTGTGTAAGGCTTCACTTTGTATGCAGATGATTAGCATATAGACTCTAGCAACAGAGAGTTACCTGCTTAGGTCGCCTGTTTGGTTTCAGCTGGCTGAAATCAGCTTTCAGTAAGTTACGTGTTCCTACCCAGTGTGCACTGCAACAGTTTTTTCTTATTAATACGTGATTTAGTGAAACCGTGAGTATTTTCAAATCAAATGTGTTGGATTGTGAGGGTCTTTTTCTGTGTCGAAGGGTTGTTTAACGTAGTTCTGCTCTCCAAAACTCGGAGGAATGGTAAGCTGCTGGGCCCTGTCCTCACTAAGATCGTTTTGAAGCCATCGTAGTACTCTTGAAAAGCTTGAGCATGTCTGCTGGAGCATTGCAGTGATTTGAGAGTTAGTGATTTAACTCGAGGCAGGACTTGGCGTCTGGCTGAGTTAGGAGTTGTAGAAGTTGGCCTTATTTGTGATTTATGGATGTTTAGAAGATGTTGTACAACGAATTTTGAAGAGCAGTGTAAACAAAGCATGTTTATATTAGCAATTCTTTGATGTGAAAATCTATTCAGGAGGTGCCAGGGTGCTATCAGAGAACAGCATCAAGACCATCCCCACGTGTAATTCCACAGCAGGCATTTCCTGCTGTTACTCCACGGGGTTGCACCTGGTCCTTGGCATGGCTGGGATTGCCTGTCCAGGTACAGCCGTTAATGAGTTTTCAAAGAGCTAAAGAGGCTCTTAGGAGGCAGGAAAGTGGGATCAGCTAAACTGCTCTGAGCTGGCTCTGTTAGCATCACCCTCGAGCAAGCTTTCTAAGTCAGGAGTGGTGCCCAAAGAAACGGAAGAATCTTCCTAACTAAGACGGTTTTTGGGAAGTGCTCAGGATTCACCAGACTTTAGGATTTCAGATGAGAAATAAAAGCCAAGTCACAATTACCCCTCAGGAACAAACAGTGTGTCAGGTACCGGAGGGGAAGGTGACCTGTGGAAAGTGACCCATGTGGTTTCAGGTGTGTTTCTATGGGCTGTTTGGAAATGGTTGGAAACATTGCTGAGTAAGTCGGCTAATTTTTGAACTGCAACTTAGGATATCTTTTATATTCTTGTCTTTTCAGATGCATGTCTTTTCTTTCCAGCTGTATTTCAGGCGAGGCGGATGACTGAGGGGCTTTACCGATACAAGTAGGCAGGGTGTGCCCTGGAATCCTGCTGACAGGGAGACTCGAATAGTGGTACCAGTCAGAGTTCATTAGAAATGCAGATAGATAATTTTATCAAGAAGGTTTCTGGTCTACTTCTGCCTTTTTTTTTTTTTTTTTCCCCCCCATACAAGGTGGGGGACCACACAGGACAGCTTAGGAAGATATTAAATGTGTGGAGTTCATACAGGCTGAACGTGTTATTTCACCCGTGCAGACAGTTTAGGGATGAGGCATGCCAATGGAGCGTGGTCGAGACAGGGCTGTAATCGTGGTTTAGCTGTTGATCACACACATTCCATCAGGTTTCCAAGCTGTCCTTCCCAGAGCTGAGGGTTATTGGCTTCTTTGCTTGAAACCCGAGAGCTTTATTAATTGGTGCTCTGGGTGTCAGGGCAACGCAAAGTACCACGGACCTCACCGCAAAACTGTGATTGCACGTGGTGCTATCTCCTTCGGCATCTCCAATGGGCTGTCAGAAGAGCCTGGAAATTCAGAAACTTAAAGGAGTCCGAAAACAGGAGCAGCGTTATGCACGCATCACTGTTGGGCTCTGCTTGCCCGTCCCGGCGGCAGGAACGGTCAGCCAGCAGGGCTGGGGAAAGAGCAGCTCTGCCACAGCTGCAGATATGAGGGAAGTCCCCTCTCCCTCTTTGGCACCCTTGGCGATGCCACTGTTGACTTTTCCCTCTTCTTCTCCTGTCAAGTCAAGAACTGTTGAGTGGAGAAAAGCCTCCAGCCCATCTGCCCCGTGAGCTGCACATGTAAGTCATTGAAGATGTGGCTGTGGAGCATCTCCTTTGTATGACCCATGTGGGACCAAACGCGTGTGAGTCCACAGGACAGGCTTGATTCAGTCAACTGAAATTGTAGGCTAGCTCTAGTTTTGCCTTTCTTAATTGATGTCAGAGGTTTAATGTGGTCACAGTACATGGTCATGTGATTTACAATCAGATGGATTAACCGCTGAGTTATGCTTCACGTATGCCTTATAAATCCACATGTGTACCTTCCAGATGTGAGGCAGAGGGCAGCAAGACACCTTTAGGATGTATTAGGGAGGCTGTTTTCTGATTAAAAATATACACCTGGCACTAAGTCCCGCTGACATGATATTTAAAGAGAAATTCCAGCAAAGATGTGCTCGACAATCTCCTATGGATATTTATAGGCAGTTCTGTCAAATTTAGGACAAACTTGCCTTTTTTTTTTTCCTTTCCCGTCCAACCACTGCCGGATTCCTCTGGCGAATTGTGGGCTGCTGGAGCTCTTTGTGAAGCCGTCTGTGCAGTGGCACCACCCTGTAATTACATGGGGAGGGATCTCCGACCTCTTGTGCTGGTAGATTTGTTTGTGGGGCATTTCGAGTGTGACAGGAGGGACGGGGCTCTTGTGCCTGCTCAGGCCACAGTGAGAGTTTGGTGAAAGAAATCCAGCTTGGACCACTCTCACCACGTGAGGGATTGTTCCTGGAGTAATGACAAAAACTCCACAGGTCTAAGACAGAAGGTTGCTGTGTGGTGAAGGGCATCCATTCTGCAGGTTCAGTTAAGAAGTCAGACTGCTGTCTTCCAAAGTCAGAGTTTTTTTACCTTGATTTTTGTTTTGTTTGTTTAGGTCAGTTTAGGCTGCTTTTTTCAGTTGCAGTTTTGTCTTTTGTTTTTGTTTATTATTGGCACTGTGGTCATGCCTTCTGTGAGGTACTGTCCCTTCTGACCCTCTCTCAGTGCTCATTTGGACTGATGGGTGGATTTCTCTCCTACGGTGACAAAAGCAGGGTCATTTCAGTGATGCTGCGAGTAGCCGAAGTCTGTTTTATAAGTACAGATGTTACATAACTAAAAATTTTAGGACCAGAGAGAAATGCACTTCTTCGAAAGCTGCTTTGCTTCCAGGTGCCTTCCTCGCCTGCTGAGAGCAGAGTTTAATTGGGGCACTCGTCTGAGGCAAACAGCAGGAAAAATATGCTGGCTGCTCGGTGTGCCACTTCTGTGAGTGATTTGTTATTTATTAATGAAAATCTGCAAACAGCTTCTGCAGGTTGCCAAGAGGTGTTAGCAAAAGTTCCCTGCCCTCCTGCCCTTGCCCCTGTGTCTGTGCAGAAGCACGAGCTCGTGGTCTCTGGCTCATCCCTTGAATTGGGGAACAGCTCTGCAACCAACCCAACACAAGAGTGAAAGCGTCTTCCTGGTCTCTTCCAGCAGTGCTAGCGTTGAGTACACACCAGACTGAGGTTCAGGCCCTAAGGCTGCTAAGTGGGTTTTACAGATGCTTCAGTAAACAAAAATCTTAAAAATGGGGGGGGGAAAAAAGGAGGTCTGGGAACAACTCGTTCAGTTCAGCAGCTGGAAGGCGTGACACTCGTTACAGTCCAATCTGTTCAAATATCCTTGACAAATATTGGGAAAGGGTCTTTAAACAGGTAGGTGGTTTTAAAAGGTTTCTTCTTAAATGAAAAAAAAAAAAAGAGTCTGAGGATTGCAATCCTTTTTGTCCTCTAGAAGAAGCAGCATGGCTGCAGGGAGGTGCTGCAGGCACAGGACAGGAGCCTGCGGGTTGGGCTTGACCTGCTCTCGGGTCAGGGAAAACTCTGTGTCATGGGCGAGGTGCCTTTGAGGAGTCTTAACCCCCTGAGCACGTCATGGATAGGTAGGCAGATGGACATCAAGCCCTCTTTTTGCTTAGGGTTCCAAAATCAACAGCTCAACTGACTCTTCTGTGCCTAGTGACAGGAAAAATGAATATGCTCTTATATGATCAAAACAATTTAAATTTTTGTACCTTAAAAGCAAGACACTTCTGCTTTGATTTGATTTTTACTGCCTTTTCTGTCTTTCTCTTTTAGTTCATGTTGGGTTTTCCCTGCCTCCTCCCCACCCTGCCCTGCACCTTTTGTGGCAGATTGAGGATTCTCTTGGGGCTTTGAGCTGCTTGTTGGATTTTGTGAGTCTGTCTAGGGCCAGGGATCTTACTTATGTTTTGACTGACCTGAGTAAAGCTGGTTTTTAACTGTATAAACCTTGAGCCATCAGTGAGTGTCTGTTCTGTCTGGCACAAATATTAGCCGTGGTCCTCCAGGTCTCATAACTTGGTTATGAGCAGAGTTGAAGTGTGATTGCATAGGAAATGTTTGTGAAGCCCACAGCAGCTACTAGCAGCTGTCATCATACGTGGAGTTAGTTCAGCTCTCCTGGGTTATGTGTCAGAGTTCATTCTTGCTGTGTGGTTTGATTCCTGTTCTCTTAGGTTCCGTTAGAACTGGCATCAGGAAAAGAGGAGACATCTAGTAAGCTGTGCCCAGTTATACTTTGGTGTGAATAAACCGGGGAAAGAGCTTGCTCTGCTCCTTTTGGAGAAGAATTTGGCTGTAGCTGCTAGCACCAGTCGGCCCCTCTGCACCTGCCAGGCACAGCCAGCTTTGCAGCTGCCCCAGAGGCCGGGGAGGAGCACAGGGAGGGAGGCTTCGGAAAAGCAAACACGTGCGTCGGCTGGATCGCTGCCTTGAAGTTGTTATTGTGGGAGTGCAGGTGACCCCAGTGCGCAGGGGGTGACGTGCTCGATTCGCTCCCTGCTGTTTCGGAGGAAGGCTGTTAAAATCTGAACAACTCGTTGCCGTTTTAGGGTGTTTGTTGGTACTCATGTAGCTAGGTAGTCTGCCTTCTGGTACCAGAGTTTTGTGTGTGTGTATCTCCTTAGGCAGGACCAGCCTGGAGAACGGTCTCTCCGTGTCGATCGCTCTGGGCGCTGTTGCCAAAGGGTGGGAGCGTCCAGCAGAGCCCTGGTCCCGTGGTTTGCCTCAGTGGCTGACTCTGAGGTTGTCAAAACACAGTGTTTGCCAAGGCAGTGGGGCATCCCGGAGTTAGCAAAGGTTGTCTCTGTTGAGAACAAAATAATGCTGAGCTTTTGTAGATTTGCTGGCCAAGGACTCCACATCTTGTGAGGCGGAGCCCTGATCGGGGGAGGATGCACTGCCCCAGTCAGAGTGCCCCCAGTGCTAGGCTGGGAGCCCTCTTCTCACCCAGCAGCATGAGCAGGGGGATCTGTTCCCCTTGTGTAACCCCCCCACCCAGGTCTTTGACTCATTTTCAAACTGAGAACAAAAAAACAATCTCCCCCACCCTCCCACCCCCGGTTCAAAGATAACAAATTAATCCTTTAATATTTTAACGGTAATTTCTCTCCCTTGGAAAACAAATTACACAAATGGGCCTGTGAAAAGCCAAGCCCTCAGAACCGGGCAGAGTTCCTGCGGCGTGAGGTGAAATGGAAACGCCGCACACCTGCCTGTATCTGCCTCCCTGCCACGCGTGTCCCGTGGCTGCCAAGCCAAACAAGCGGCGGCGTTTCAGTAGCACCTGCAGAGGAGCGGGGCCAGGCCCTGGCGGCAGAGTCCCAACCCCAATGTTCCAGTGCACCGGCTTTATTTTCATTTCCCTGACCCATTTTTGTGGAGCTGTTAGTGATGACCTGGCTGGCCTCCCTGCGCATGTAGGCTGGGGCCGAATACAGGCAGCTGGCAGCTCTGGACACCTGCGGCACCTGAACACTGCGGGATTGTCCGTCCCCCAGGACCTGGCACACTGGGGAGCCCGCTCCAGGCTTGGGTGTCTGCCCGGGCATGCGAAGCCAGACAGGAAGTCAAGCGGGGCTTGTCTGGGGCCCTGAAAAGATCCTTCACTAGTTAATAGAAAATACATGATTTGCTTTCTTCCTTTCTGTCAGAAGAAGAACAAGGGTGACCGGGATGCTAATACAGGAGCCCTCTGCGCAGTCCTGCCTTTGTCGCAGACTTTATCTGTGTAAATCCGATACTCGGGCAAGCTTCGAGCAGTCCCTTTCACTGACCTTGGCCATACCCTTATTGTTCTGTTTTCTTGGGCCTTGCTACTTAGGGATTCATAAGTCAGGTGTTTTCCAGGGAAAATGCTTTGATGCCTTTCTCATTGGGCAGGTATGGGAGATCAAGCTGAAAAAAATCCTACCCCAAAACCTTTGAGCAACATTTATGAACATTTCAAAGTTGACATTCCTGGAAAAAAAGGATGCATTTCTTCTCACATTCTTTCCAGACTGAAATCTCTTGCTGGTTTGTGTAATAGTTTACAAGTCTAATAATTACAGGTGTTGTGTATGTTTTGGCAGCATAAATAGCAGCGTACATTTTCAGTGAAACAGGTAGCAAAGTGACAAATGTCTGTGTTCCATCCTGCACACCCACTTCCTATGGCCCCACAGGTTGGTGGCAAACTGGTGATTGCAAACCCCTGTGACCCGGGAACCGACTGTGACGCAGTCAGGGACCCGAGCACGTTCATTTACACTTGCGGTAACTTCTGTGGTCTGACCTGTGGCACATCCTGGAGCTCACAGGGAGGAGTTAGTCCGAAAACCTAATTGCTGCAATGGCCCTATGTCCCCTAAGTCCATCATCCTGCCTCTCAGCTGGACACTACAGAAAAGTGGTACTTGGGGCTTGGCAGAGGGATTTGAAAGAAGAACACAAGGACTCAGTGTAACAGGAGTAAAGTGCCATCCTGAGCAGCTAGAAGCCCCAGTTCTATACTTGGTGGAGTTTTGCTTTGGCTTGGTGTTCCTGAGTTTACTAAAAGGCTTGTAGTTCCATAGTGGCTGTAAAGAACAGCTTCCATCCTGAGAAGGTCCCTGGAGGCATCTGCAGGTCTCTTTTTTTGATAGGTCTTGGTTAAAAAGCAAATCCCCTCTCCACAGTCTTACACCTGAGTTCACGTGGGGGTAGGGAGTGCTGCCCTGTGTTTTATACTTTCTTTTGCCCTTCTTGTTGACTTGCTTTTCTTCTCCCCTGCCGTGTTTCCTTATATGCAGACAACTGCCTTCATATTTCTCCTTCTTTCCTTCTTGCTTCTCTTGATTATACTCCAGACGTTGCCTGCAGCAGCTTCTCCTTGTTGACCTGGAGAGCAAATGCCCCTGTGCTCCCTGGCTCCCCATTAGCTGGACCCAAAGGCCGGGGCTGTCTTCTTTCTGCTGATGCCCACTTCTTGTCTGTCTGAGCAAATTTTGGGTTCTGCGTATGTTTCTGGTTTTAATAAGCTCCTTGATTTTAATGGTAACAGAATTAATCTAAACTCGCACTCTCAGCATGCTGTTTTCAGCCAGAAGATTATTTTCAAACTGAGGCAACACCCTGTTTACACAGATAGGCAAATTAACAGTCCACGTGGCTTCTTCCAGTTAGAGCAGCTGCTGAACCCTTCATGTAAGGGCAGCACGTGGTTCGCATGCGTGGCAAGCAGTTCTTCCGAGGGGTAATTTTTTGTTTATTTATTTATTTTCCTTTTTTATTTTTCTTTTCCTGAGGAGTTGAAAGCTAGAACATCTGCTTCTTGGCCAGCCGTTCTTCCCCACAAACGTTGCTTCCCGAGGTCAGAAAGCTTTGCTGGGTTATTGCGTGTGGATGTGCGTCGGTGCCCGTGTTTCTGGAATTTGCCCAGGCCCGCACCGGGAAGCACAGGGAGCTGTTAAACCAAGCAGGCTCTGCTGGGACCTGTGTGTCTCTCTCTGCAGATTCACTAGCTGCTCAAGAGACAGAATACTTCTGCCGTACCCCAGCTCCCTCACCCAAACCAAACTGAGCAGAAATTAGGTCCCAGCCTGTACACCCATGCTTGCTGCTGCTTTAGCTCCAGCAAGCCAAAAGAACAGGTCAGCACTTTGTTCCTGCATGGACGGCACACGTGGTCGAAGCACCTGGGTTACAGATACCGAAGTGAGGTCCTGTCTCTGACTCTTGTTACCCACTGGTGTTTCTGTTGGATGTAACCTGATCTGCAGGTGGCAAATAAGGCCAAACACAGTGCAGCAAAATGAAATTGCTCCTTATTAAACATGTGTTTTCGCCAGTAATGTGTATTACACCTGTCCCTTTCAGCCCAACTGCACTTGATCCCCTGGGTGTTCGCCTGTGATACCGTCCACAGGAAAAGAGCTATTTGATAGGAGAAAGAGAACCATTACTCACAGTACCCCAGAACGCCCAAATATTATATAATCTCAGAGAAGTCCCAGAGAATTAGCTAAGGGATGTAACTCTGCATACCCAGGTAAGATAAAGAACACACGTTAAGTTTTTGGTGGTGAAACACTACGATGCTGTGCCCGGTCAAGACGACCAAGAAGACCCAAAAGGGTCGAGAAAGGACTTTCATTAGGGGAGTGACTGTGTAAAGCAAACTAATGAATACGTACTAAGTGAGAATATCTATTGAATCCATAAACATTCTGTGTAATAACAAGCCTGTCTGTCTTTCGTTTGGCATGTTTGATGAGAAGAGCTATCCTCCAAACGTCCAGCAAGCCAAATAAAGAATGCCTTTTTTAACACCTAAAAGTTGGGGTTAAGGAGTTTGTTTCTGCTGCTTTTCGGTATCACCTCTGTGAATTAGTAATCGGCTCCTAAATATTATCTGTCCCTGCTTTCTTGTCATCTATGCTTGGTCTTGTGTGCTGTTAAAGGACTCGTTCTGAGGAGGTTACACCGGTCAGCAAGGCTGGTCTCTTTGTGTTTCCTTATATTTTCCATCCCCAGCTGTGCTGCACCTGAGCACTTGTGCACTGCGGTCACGTAAAAAAAAATGGATTCATGGCACTCTCGAGTTCCTTTGCCATCTTGTAGGTCCCAGCCCAGCAAAGCCTTTGGACACATTTAAAATTTGACAGTATCTTGTGCGTAGAATGTGCCTGAAGCTGTGCTGAGGAGGTGTTGAAAGAGAACTCTGTATTGAAATGTATGCTTTCAGAGCTGGAATGTTCTGCTCTAAGGAGAGAGAAGGCAAGGGTTTGGGGAACGATGAGAGTTTTCCTAAGATAATTGACACCTATATGTTTTCATCTCTAAAAGGTACCTGTGGGTTTTCCCCCTGCTGGAGATATTGATTGGTGTTAACCCTCACCGCTCACTTTGCTGGCACAGAGCAAAGCTGTGAGCTCTGAAGAGCTCACCTGCAGCATTGCTTTATGGGCAAACAAAGACAGCTGCCTGGTACATGGGAATTACCACAAGTTTGAGGTCTTTCTTGGAAGGCTGGTCAGTATCAACACCTTTTCCTTCATAAGTAGCACTGCTCAGCAGCTGAACGAGGCCACGGATTGGACTAACCCTGTTGCACGGTCACCATGCAGGGCAAGTACATTCTGCCAAGAGAAGAGCGGGGCATAGAAGAGTGCTTGGCACGGCACTCCACTGTTCCTTACTGAGAACACACAACCTGATTTGGAGGCTGTACAAGCTCTGCTTAGTTTTGAAGATCAGTGGGTGGAAGAAAACACTTAGTGGCAGGCTCTGGTCAGACCGTGTGCTGAAAGGGCATAGAATTGTACAAATGACCCATGTGGTTAAGGAGATCGGTAGATGTCTGGATGAATTGATTATTCACAGTGATTTGCTGAGTTTCTGTAGTCTGGTTTGGGGTATGACAGGTTGATGTTAGGCTTCTCCAAGGGTCACGGGCATACAGTCCTGAAGAAATGCCCCTGTGTCTAGCACAGTCAAGTGCAACTCCTTCATAAATGCTCTGCTTTTGTGTATAGGAAGCAGCAGCTGCAAATGGTTTTGGAACAGTAAGGGTTGTTGGCATCCCACACCTGGGATTGTATCTAACTGCGGGCACGGCGTGCGACGCCCTTGCTGTGGATGGTCTTGTTTTAGTCCTGGCCTCGTATCTGCCTGTACCTGGGTCTGCAGAAGCATAAATCAGTTGTACCAAATGGGGAGTGCTGAGGATAGGGAGGAGATTTGTATTTCAGGATGGTCATATGTACTGCAGGAGATTCTTCTGGCTCTTCCCGTCAACAGCACTGAGAGTACAAAATTGCAAAATGAGTAACACATGTTTTGATGGAATTAAATGTGAAATTGGAAAAGGAAATGTGTCTCGAGTATAACAAAGGCCTGCCAGATAAACCGTTACACTCTAGAAATCTGCTGCTGTTAAAATAAAAAAAAAAAATAAAATGTTTGTTGAAAGAGTTCCATGTGGTATTCTATCCATTTCCCCACATTCAAAAAAATAAGTATCCCTCAATTTCGGCTGACTAAAAACAAACACGTGTGCAGCTAACAGATAATGTTATACCTCACCTGCCTAGTGACCTCTGTGCTTTTAGGGTTATTTCTGTGGATCCCAGGATGCAATGACCCTTCTGCCTACTGGTCCTTTTTGCTTTTTGAGTGGAGGTGGTGTGGAATAAGGAATTGCCTTCTGCCAAACTATGTCTGTTCAGCTGCCTTGCCTTAGTCAGCATTGCTTCTGGGCACAGACTTTGCTCTGCTGTTTGTTTGCTTGTATTTGAATGATCAGAGCTTTTGCTCTGTAACTGATTAGCTGTTGAGACTGAAGCAGTACAGGGGTTGTCTTGCAAGAGAAGAGGGCTGGTCAACCCTGCCGTTTACTCTGGTCAAGGCATGGAGCGGAGGTGTGTATTAAGCAGCTCCCAGTCCAACACCTCTGAATAGATAAAAATCTGCTGTGAATATTGTACTGACTAAATACAGCTTTGTCTTCAGGGGTGAGTCACAAATAAAATAACGTTCTCTCTCTTTCTGCATTTGTCTGCTGGCCAGTGCACGGACTGTAGCATTGCAGATGGGCAAACCAACCACCCTTGCTTAAAAACAGGGTGTCCAAGGGCATTAGAGTGAGGACTGTGTGCATGGCAGATGCAGCCTAGGATCTCTGGGGGAAACCTTTCCCAAGTGCATCCTTTTGGACATTGTCTCTTCCACTGGGTTAGAATATAAGAATTGTCCGTGGCTGCCTGCGGCGTCGCACGCGGTCGGTCTCTGGGCGACAAGGTGTCGGGTAAGAAGGAGTTAATGCGTTTACTTCATTTTTCAAGAGTGGTTTCTGTAAAGCAAATCGCTGCCAAGCCTGTTCCATCAAACTCGGGTGTGTGTGCTACGGAGTCCAAAAGCAGGGCCGAGAGCTGAAGGGGACGAAGGGGTCTGGGAGCTTTGTTCGGGGGTCAGTTGCCAGGCAGAGACACTGAAATCTCTCAGCACACCTGACATGGGAAGCAAAAATTCTGCTTTTGTATTTTTAAATGGCAGGGGTGAACAGAGTGTTTGTGACTCAGGTAAGAATAGGAGTCATTATAACACTGTGCCTGCTTTGCATAATTTATCCTTTTTATGTATTGAGATTTTATTAGTTGCTCACAAATAAGCCTTTTTAAATCACTGATGTCACGCTGGATAGGCAGTAGCCCTGTTGTGTCTAGTAGATGTGGGTTTTTTTCTGGTTGCTCTGAGTTGAAAAAGTCTCATTTAATGTGTGCTTTAACCTCTTTTTCCGCTCCTTGTGTCAAAACTAGGACATACTTCAAACTTCACAAACATCTTAGCACATTCATTCCTTCTAGAGGTAGAATATAGCTACAGGTGATGGCTCATTTGACCTCTTTGGTCATACTGTAAGAGATTCTTCCTAAAAAAATGGAGGGAAAAGGGGTAGAACATCTTCTCTTTCTGGGGTTTTGTAGCTGGAATGTAGTATGTGCAAAACTGCCTTTGAACCTTCCTGCTGAAGGTAAAGGGGAGTTCAGACCAGGTGCCAGGACAGCTTGTTTCCTGTAGTTACTGAGGTTCATGTAATATTGAGAAAGCTATCAGACAGATGGAGGAGCAGGTATGAAGAAGCCCAGGAAGAAAGGCTTGACTAGGCTTCCTATTGTCAGAGAACTTATGATGTCCCCTGGAAACCTTTTTATTGAGTAGGTAAACCCATCCTGTTTCTTGGATCAAGTCTTGGATGTGATGTGCCCATTAGATCCTGGATTTGTAGTCGCGTGCCAGGTTAAGAGGACTGGACAAGTCGTAATTGCCTGGGCTGTCATCAAAACTGTGTTCAGCTGTCCTTCAGTAATCTAAAAAGCATTTTTCTTGCAGACAATTGCACCTTTAATGAGCATCCCTCATCCTGGTGGTGTTGTCCTCTGCCTCTGTTTTCTACCCAACTCCTTAAAAATGCTCTTTGCAAATGCAATAACTTGACTGTTTGTATCATTTTGCGCCTTCAGCTTTGAGTCCTTTGTTGAGCTCCGAATTGATGTCTTTTCCTTGCATTTTATTTCCCTGGATACTGATGTCTTTAGGCAGGTATAAAATCCTCTGACTACACGGGACCTGCCTGCTGCTTAGGTTGAAAGTCTGGAGGAGTGTATCTGATGGGAGGGGTCGTTCCTAAAAGCTGTTGTAGCAGTTTCAGTTTGTCCAAAACTCTTCCTTCCTTAAGAACAAGTCTGGGAAACTGCCTCGATGGGAGAGTAGAGAAGCCCTTACTCTCGGTCATGCTTTCTCTAAGTCTTTTGGGAGACTGTAAGTCTGGAATTTTTTGGGATAGGTTCGTATGGTCTGCAGAGCTATCAAATTATCTTTCAGTGTGGAAATCCGTACTTTACTGCAATGCATTTTTTTTCCATGGCTCTCGGAAGATATGAAACTTGGTCTTAAGTTATAGTCTTTGAATCAAATTCTCGTTCGCAGTACAAAGTAAAAATACCGGACAGTTAAGTTTATGTGATGTTCATGCTTTAAATCCAGAGGGTAATATCAGAGGCTCTTGTATTTGATCTGCGTGGTTCCTCTGAGTATTTTTGCCATTTTATTACATTGCTCTATTGAGGGAGTATTATTTTTATGATATAATCCTCATTTGGTTCCAGTTTATTAAATGAAAGGAATGTGTTAGGCAGTCAATTCTTAAGAGGTCTGGAATCTGGACTGTAATTGAATCCATTCCCTCTCAGCTAATTTATGTAATCTGATGAGAAACAAGTGTAGTACAATTTGTTCAAAGAAAATGGAGAATGTTCACTTTATGGAACCCTACCAAAAAAAGTTCTCTGAATGAAGCAGCACAGCGAAAGGCGACACTTGAGATCCGTTCTTGTTGCACTGGACGTACGTGGAGCATCTCTCTCCTAGGGAAGGGGATGAAGGGAAGGTTTTGCAGCAGAATTGTATTATTTTAGTTTTGTGTGAACTCCTGCCTGGTTTAGTAGTTTTCCATGGCAGTATGCTAGATGTGGTATTTTTGATGCTGCGTACTGTGCAGCATTTTGTCCTCGTGCTTGGCTTGTGGTTGCCGTATTTTCATTTATTTTTACTCGTGTGCACATTCTTTTCTAAAATGGACCCAAGTAGGGAGCCGTTTACTGCAGCTCACGGGTCCTAGATTTTCCCTAAGGGTCTGAAATACCTCGTTTATGTCATCAGCAGTGAAACTCACATGATTTTGGCCCTGCAGGCATCAGGCTGAGCACAGGTGGTTCGGCAGGCAGGGTGTGCAGCGCTGTGCCCGTCTGTGACAGGAGCGCATCAGGACGTGCGGGTGCTCGGGAGCAGTGTGCTGGGTGGTGTTACCGTGAGAACCATCCTATCTGCTTCTGCCCTTCTCCTCTTGTAGTTCGGCCGGGGTCTGTTCGCCGCAAGTGGGCGAGCGCTTGGCACGCAGTCATCAGCCGGGGCTGGAGCTCCCTCCTGTTGTATTGTCGGGTGTGTTCCGAGATACCGTGTGTTCATCCGTAAAGACCTGTGAGTCAAATAGCGGCCAGCAACCCGTTCCCAAACACGGGGCACAAGGCGGCTTCTCCCTTCCCTGCTGTACTTCGTACCTCGTGGGTTTAAGAGCAGTTTACGGAGGAGCTCTGCTGCCGCCCTATGCGCAGGCCAGGGCCGAGAGGGAAGGAGGCGTGGATGGTGGGGCGCAGACCAAACTCCACCTGTGTCTCCAGAGCAGCGAGGCAGCAGCGACCCGCATGCAGGCGTGGCGGTGACCAGCATCCAGCCCAAAGCCTTTAGAAAGGGTAGGATGCTCGGAGGGTGCCTGTAAGTTAATTGGTGACGGCAGGCAGAGGTCGGAGCGGGTTATGTGCAACAGGCAGCGTGCACCTGGTGACAGCTCCCACTCCGGGTGTGTGGCTGGAGCCATATAGGGAAAAACATCTTCTCACCATTTATATGTGATTCAGAGTCCTTTCCTTGTATAATGGTGTTCCCATATATGAGACTTGATGTCCCCACTCATAGATAGTGTGCCCTGATTTCCAAAGATTTTTTGATAGCCGCACTCTAGTTCCTTTTAGTATTTATGGCTCTTTCAATCACTGAATAGGCCCCTGATTATGCATGTTGCTGTCTCACGCTTCACATCCAGGATTTTTGTCATAGTCTTCGCATCTTTTGGAAGTTAAGCGAGGCCACTGTACTGATGTGAGTAGTGCTGTGCAGGAGTCTGGGGGATAATCCTTAGGTATGCAAGGGTAGCAAGTGTTGGATAGATGGAGAGGTAGGAAGGAGAGTACATCCAGACTTGACATTCTCACGTGTGAGAAGAAAAATCTGTTGCTGCCAGCTCTGCAAATGCTTAATTTGGAGATGTACGGTTCCACATCTGACTTGTGTTTAAATGCAGCAAATACTACTTTTCACTTTTAATTTGTCTCATTTTTTTCAATTCCGACTTTGATCTCGTAACAAAGATCGAAAGCCTCTTCAGAGAAAAGAACGGCTTTTGTACAGCTCTGAACAAACTAACCGTGTACATTTGAAATTGGGAAATGGAAACTACAAATCACTAACATCCTGGGGCAGAAAAAACTGTAATTGTGGAAAAAATATAACCTGGCCCTCCCTGTGTTGTCTCTAGAAAGAACAGAAAGAAAGAAAGAAGCCTCTCACAAAACAGAAGTTGGCCAAGTGCTTGTATGGAATGCGATCTGGGTTTAAGCTTCTGTGTGCAGTTTGGGAATCGGGCATGATTCACGGCTGTTTGCACGTGAAGACAGTGTTATGATGCACAGACAGATGCAGAAGGCAGTGGGACCTTAACACTCTTTCTCCTCTTGCTGATTCCCTGAAAATAAAGGGAATGATTTTGCCATAGTTACTCACCTCTTTGCTCGCTCCAAGGGAGCTCTGCAGGTCGTGGGGTCACATCCTGTGATTAATTGCACCGTATACGTAAAATTTCTGTTAATGACCGAGCATGCAAGGTGTGGAAGTGCTGTGGCAGCGCGGAGCCCAGCGTGGCATGTCACTCGCCAGGGCAATGTCCGGGCACGTGGGCGCATCTGCTCCGGCTCTGCACATGTGGCTCTGGTTTTTGTTGTGGTGGCCGATCTGGGCATTGTTAGTTAGTCACAGGCACAACAGGGATATTTCTAATGAGGCTGCATCATCCTGTAGTTTTGTGAATACATTTGGGACACTCTGTGCTGTGAGTTAGCTGTCCAGGCATACAGACGTCAACCAGAGCCCCGTGTGCTGCTCCCGGGGCAGCCCGTGATTGCTGCCACACATGGGTGTCTGAGGAACCACTTTTCCCTCCTGCTTTGCAGTTCCCACTGCAAAGAAAACAAAAACACAGGTGCTCAATGGACTGTGGCCATGCAGACGAGCCACGTGTGCAGAACATGGCTTTGCACGGAGGGGAATATCGCTGCTGTTGTTTGGCTGTTGTTCACTCGAAGTGTGTTTTATTTCAGCTCGGCTCCAGGCGGAGTTATTACGGATCCCACAGCACAAGTTCTCTGTGATTAGAGAAATGTGATCCTAGGGCCTGAGAGAAGAAATCCTGCTGGAAGGCCCCTCCAGTGGGAAGGCTGCTGTTGGCCACCTGAGCAAACACCCAGCCAGGTTGGTGAGCCCTGAAAAACCGCCACAGGAGATGTAGGGAATGGCTGCACACAAGGGCATTTGCTATGGGCTTCCCACCCTGCCCTGCCCAGTGGAGGGCTATTTTCTATGTTCCACTCCAGGGTCGTGAGCGGGGGCATTCCGAGGAGCTGGTGTCACTGACTCCAGGACTCGGTGTCAGGAGCCCTGCCAGAGCAGAGTACACAGAAGCCCATCTCGGACAGCCAAGCAGATGTGCGGAGAGGGTGCGAGGCAGTCGAGGCAGAGCTGCAGCGGGCAGTTCTCCAGATGACAGCCAGGAGAGCTGGATGTGGGAGCTGCAGCAGCGGAGATTGCTTTGGTAAGTGAATTCTGCAAAGGCTGAGAGCCAGGCAACCAATAGCGTGAGTGTGAGATTGGCCTTCACGTGCTGAACAGATTTTAATATCACTTTGTTATGCAAATATGTAATTATTTCATTTCCCCTAGAAGGAGTATTTGTGGTTTCCTTTTCCCTGGAACTTCTGTATGCTTGTGTGAAGGGAACAAATAACTGTGAAGTTACCAGGTTGTGCATTATGTGACAAGCTCTGAAAAAGTAGGAACCAGGAAGGTTTTGGTGGTAGTTTTCAAATAGCACTTTTGAAATGACCGCTGGAGCGTGGTGAGGCTGGCCCTAGCAATGGTACAAGACTTGCCCACCACTTAAAGAAACTTAATTTAGATTGATGCCTGCTGTGTGTCTGTGACTAAGCTGTTAAAAGGCCAGGTTGCTTCACCAACTGGAGGCTCTGTGGTGGATGGCAATGGAGCTGTGCTAGCCTGGCAGGGAGGGACCCGGGCCTGCAGACCCACCTGGAGCTGCACTGCCTGTAGCCGGGAGGGAGGATATAATGTGCGTAACTATTGTTTGCAGCACTTTTGTGGAAGAAGTGGAAAAGGAGGAGCAAGATGTGCAAATGTGCTGTTGCCTCGGAGGTCGGGTCTGAAATTTGTCAGCCATCACTCATTGTGGAGAGTAACTCCCTATATGCTTTTGTTTGTGAGCTCACAGGGCTCTGGCATTTACAAATTTCACAGAACGGGGGATATTTTTAAATTTTGAGAGCTGCAGAACTCCGTGTAATGAGTGTCTTGCTGTGGTACGGGGACGGTCCATAAAGCGAGGGAGCTCGTGTGCGGCACACTGGGAACACCGCAGCAGCCATCTGAGAAGGGGGATTCCGAGAAGCCTCCTAATGCCCCGAGAACTCGCTCTTTGCTCTTCGCCTCACACCCAGTGTCCTCATTCTCTCTGCTTTCTGGCTGTAACAGGGTTGTATAGGGCTAACTTGCTATTTTAGACACTTAACTTAAACAACTGCAATCAGGTGGTGGGGTGAGACTCTTGAGAGCCAAATTCGGATCTAATTTTGCATAAGCAGAGCTTTCTGCTAACACTTAAAAGATTTCAATTTAAAGCTAAGCCATAGGGTGCTTGAGCTTCCCCACTGAACTTACGTTACCTCTTGGCTAGTCCCTCTTTGCTTCAGAATGGTGTTAGATACACACTGTTTCTGAGGGTTCATTTTATTTTTTTTAAAGTTGTTCTCAATTTACAGTGGTCTTATCTCAAGACTGGGGCCACAGCTTGGAAGATGTATTGGAGATAGATGTAACATTTGCATTCTTAAAGCACATTCTTTGGCACTGTCGGTATAGGAGATGATTCAGTTATGTCTATCTTATTTAAAGCGTTGTGGTGTGTTGTTCATTGGTTGGTGACGGTTGACAGTAGGAAGTAACATGATGAAGCTGAAATGGCAATTCCAGTATTTCATTTGCATAAAGATTCTTCTTTGGGATTGACAGTTCTGCCATGGATATAAGCCAGAGACTGCTGCTTGTGCTGAATTTTGTAGCTATCAGTTCAAATGATTTTGTTTTTTTTTCTGCAGGGATTTGCATTGGTTATATTATTTGTGTTCAAAAAATCAGTCACGCTTTAATATTTTAATTATGAACGTTCACTTGTATGGTTTGTTTTCTGTATGACACTAATGTAAATTTCTTACGTAAGGAAGTGCAAGATACGGTTAATTGTACTATTTGATACTGGCATTGTGCCTGCTTGCGTATCTGTGGGTAATACTTTGAGATGCATATGGCAGCACTGGTGTCTCAGAACTGTTTGAAAATGATTCGCTGCCATGGGTTGTATTTGAATCCTCAAATGTAGAAGCATATAAAAATCATTAGTCTGCTGTGGAGAATCTTCATTCTCCTGGGTGGGCACTTGCCTCTTGTAGTTACAGGTGGGCTTCTTACAACTGCATAACAGTGCTTGCTACCGATCCTAAACTCAGTGTAATTTGAGGGACAGTACATGTGTGTTAGTGTTGTATTTGGGGCTGGATAATGATACACTTATTGTAGCCAGTTGAAAATATGAATGCCCTGTGCTGGAGATCCTATGTGCTAAGCTCCATGTACCTATCTGCAGGCTAGTATTGTTTTCCTTCTCCGAGTCAGAAACCAAGTCGATCTTGTGAACCGGTGCATTTATAAACCGCGGCAATTTAACGAAGCTCCTCTTCTACCTCCCGTGCGTTCCCGGCCAGATGTGCAAGTGAGGCACCCTTTGCGTTGCGAAGCCCGTTTTGAAAGAGGCAGTATTGTATCTGGTGGGGTGTTGTGTGATGCTGTGGCACCGGCAAGGAGGGGCGAGACGTTTCCGTGCTTCTGGTGCTGAGAAGTAGCAAATGCGGGAAGCGAGCGGAACGGTTCCCAACCGAGCAAGGAACGCCTTGCTGTGCCTTGCTGTAATGGACGAGTCCTCACATGCGGCATTTCAGTGCGCTCACGTCCCTTGCCGTGGGCTCCGGGCTGCTGGGGACACGTGTGCCAGCCCCGTCCGAGTTGGAGGGCGACAGAGGAGGAAGCCGAGGGTCACTGAGCGTGAGCTGGTACTCCTGGTACTCAGGAGGGGCAGGCAGAACCCCAGCACAGCGCGGTGAGCATCCCTTCCACCTGCTCGCGGCGGACTGCGTTCTCCGCCCAGGCTAACCGTGAGACGTTCTAAGAGAGAAGGGTGAGTGCGGTGTGACTCGTAAGTTTTGTTTTATTGCAGTCACGTTATTGTACGGCCTTTGGGAGGTGCCGGGTGGAGGCGGGCAGGGGAACGTCCCGCGCCTCATTCCCCGTCCGCCCAAGGGGGATGGAGCTTCCAGAGCCTCCCCTCCCTCCGTCCCGTCGCCGCGCTCCCCCAGGGTGGCGGTTCCCCCCTCTTCGCCCCCGCGGCAGCGGGAGCGAGGGCGGGCGGGGCGATAGCCGCGGTTACACCTTCACCGGGCGGCTGACGCCCGGCTCTGCACGGCGCGGGGCTGCCGCGGAGCCGGCAGCGGGGAGCGAGCGCCGTCCGCGCCGGGAGCAGCCCCTCCGCCTCTCTCCCGGCAACGACCTGCGCGGCCGAGAATAAAACCCACTCGCTCCGCTCCGGGAAGGGAGGGCGGGTGGCCGTTTCAGACCGGGACGCTTTCCTCCGCCCCGCTTTTCT
>VXAU01002666.1:0-15824 GCA_013399695.1 Formicarius rufipectus | reverse complement strand
TGGCCCGGCGGGGCTCGGTCCTGGCGGGGAGCGGTGGCCCACGGGGCAGCCTCAAGCCTCGGCCGTGCCCGTGCTGTGCCCCCAGAGCCACTTGGTCAAAGCATCCAGGGGTAGTGCCCGGGAAGCTCGGTGGAGGGAAGAGGACGGGAAGGAATTAGAGAAGCATCTCTTCCCGCGGGGACTGTTGTGTGTTTTAGGATACTATATTTACATTGTGTCACGTATTTTTGATTATTGCCTTGCTGCTTCGGCTCTGCCTGTAGCGCTGCTGCCATATCCTACAGTATGAGGGAGATGGAATAATTAACCTATTGTGTCCGGAGTGTCCCGTTAGTGGTGTTTTGCATCTGTAGCTTCTGTTGAACCAAGGACTGATTTCCACTTGATGGAGCCGTGGCATGGTTTGGTGATCCTTCAGACTGCGGCATTGTCACATTGAGAAGTGGTGGTAGTATTGGCAGTTAGAGGCAGTGACAGATTACTTCAGTCAAAGCATGATTCGAGCATGGTAAGTACTGCATCTTGGCATCTTTGGCAATGGCACTTAGGTATCCCTGTGATTACAGGCTGGCATGCACAGGTAGATTGGTGAAAACGTAAAGTTATTTCCACAGCAGAGCGGGGGTGGTGTTTAACGTGCCAGCATCCCAAAAGAGCCGTATCTTAGCAGAAAGGGAAGACGTCGCTGTCTTGGCACTGCATCCTCTTACTCTCTCCTGCTTTTTGGCCATCTGAGCTCCAGAAGGGCTGAATGGAATTGCCAGAACTCAAATGTGACCATCACTGGAATGCCCTTCCCAGATCCACTGCGTCCCAAACCCTTGCAGCATGTATGACAGCCGTCATGCAGCTCACAATAGCCCCGTTTACCAGTCTCTTTTCGTTACATCACTGGACCTGCCCCAGGCGCTTTTTTGTGGACGACGATCAGTGAAACTGGGAGTTGTCTCGGAGTTTCAGTGACCTGCCGCGATTCTTTGCTCTCCCTGGGAAGAGAGCTGGGTGCCAGGCTTTCTTTAAGCTTCTTGGTAGGTCGTTACTTCTGCTTTTTCAAAGGCAACCATGTCTTTGATAAGGCAGCTCTGCACAGAGATCAAATACCGTGCGGATTTGAGTGGCTTTGGTGTCTTAGGGTTCAGCCCTGGAAGTGCTCTCCATCATATGCTCCTGCAAGTATTTCTGTCCACAGGAGAGGCTTTAGAGGTGTAAATACCCGTGGTTTGGAGGATGAAGAGCTGAGACTCCCCAGCTGCTGCTTGTACAAAGGAACTCTCCTGCCCTTCTAACATGACTTGTTTGGTATATGAAGGCTAACTTACATTACTTTCTTTTGAAGTAAGCGACTTCCTTACCAAAAGAGGGGAAGGTGTAATATTCCTCCCACCCCCCAAAAAATGGAGGGGTTCTAATAATCCAAGCTGAGCAATATTTGCCCCTTTACACATATCTGATTAAAATCATATATTGTTCTAAACCTCGAAGGCTGTTGGTTTAAGTTGTTCTCTGTGGTATTTCGGATTATGTTTGTACTGCCACGTGACATGGGGTGCCGGCAGTCCTATAAACACACTGCTTGCTAATCCCTTTGCTTTTCCTTCAGTACTTTTGCAGGTCAACTGCCAAAGCAATAAATTGGTTATAAGTTTTTTGACACTTTAATAAGTAATTATGCAAAAGATTAAACCCTTTAGCTGTTGTCTTTCTCTTGCTGTAGGCAGCAGCTCGTTTTGTGTGGTTACTGATGGCAGAAAAGCACATTTCCAGAAAACCCTTGGACCCCTCAGGGCGAGGGGTGGAGTGGAAAGGCTTTTTTTCTGGTTTCCGACTTCTTCCTTGTGCCTGACTGCCTGGCCAGCCCTGAGATGAAAATGACATATCCACTGGTATTCCCCTTTTGAGGTGTACTTTGTCTCCAGATCCTCTGCCTTGGTTGTTGCACTCTTTGGTTCCAAATTTCAGCCTCCCTCGGGCTTGTCCTTGATGGGACTGCATGAATTAATACATTGTGTTGCTGTTATTCCTTTATGTTTTACCATCTCTGTTGGCAACCCCCTGAGAACTCAGGTTTTTTGCAGTGCCACGAGCAGTTCGCCAAGAATCTGCCCATTTTTTCCTGCCTCTATGGCAAGAGGCCTTGAAGCAAATTTCTGGTTGTTTCATTTTCAGTTTAACATCGCAATTGAAGCTGGCATTTTCAGCAGAGAAACTGTTTCTTTTCTGAAACGCAGCTCTCAAATGTGGCTGTGGAACCTCCTGTCCTCGCTTTTCCTCTGCGGGACATCTGGTTCTTCTGCGGCATGTGGGAAAGGCCTTTCCCAGATCTTCCAGGTATACCACAAGGCAACTTTTTGAGACCCTGTAAGGTGGAGCATTGCGCGATGCGAGAAAGAGCTCATAGGATTTACTGAATGCCATCCCTGTTTCTAGTCAAAGAACAGTAGTGTCACACGTGGCAGCTCTAGCCTGTTAACTGACGGCCAACAAAACCCGACTAAGACCAATTAAATCAAGCATCCTAAAAACTGTTAAGTTTTTCTATGGCTCAGTCCTCTCGGGGGAAAGGATGAGAGCTTCAGCCCTGCGTGGCACCTCTGAAACTTCCGTCCCACGCTACCCTGAAATCTCTTGTGTGCCGGATTTCACGACGAGGTTGGAGTATTTGTGTTTGCTTGTTTGGCCTGGGGCTTTCGGCCTTTGATTTTGGTGAATGTTCCTGCCATCATCTATTTGGGTAAATTTGTTTTTTGTTGATCTTGCTAGATCATCTTATAACATAACTGTTCGGTTTGAATCGCTCAAAAGAGGAACCTTTGCCGCCTTTGACAAAGCTGAAAAGAAAACCCAGAGGAGTGAAGTAAGGATGTAATGGCCTCTTTCACAGGCCATTTAGTTACACTCCAACGCTGTTGTCTCTCATGGGCTTAACTGCACCGATTTGTTTCTGTGCATTTGAGTAAAGGGATGTTTGTCTCCTGATTTTTGTGACGGCTCTTTCTTGTCGTTGTTGCGGGACATTTCTGGGATGACAGTATCAGCCTTTGTGTTGCTTCGGGCAGGCCTTTTCCAGTTCTTGCAGGTACCTGCCGGGTGCCACAGCGGTGCGCGGTTGTCATCCCCTGTGGTGTTTGTGAAGGACACGTAGGAATAGGGTCAGATGATAGGTGAGTTAGAGTACAACACTCAGACCATTCTGGCAAGGGACTCTGAAACTGTGGTCCCGTCTGCGCGCGGCCGCTCTTTTCTCCTGAAAGTGACCTGACCTCCAGTTGACAGAAATCTGTTTGTCTTCTTCGGAGGTGTGCTGGTGGCTGCCCAGGCTCAGGAGCAAAGATACAGCATGACAAAATAAAAGAGTGGAGAGATAAAAGCCTCAAAAGCAGACTAGGTTTGCTTCTGAAAGCACTTTTAATCCTAGCATCGCTTAAGGAATGTGTCTTGCAAATGAGTCATTTAAAAAACTTGACTTGAATTGGAAGGTCCCTCTAATGATGTTATAGTAAGAGAAATTACTTTAAACTCTTTTTTATTGACTGAATTTCAAGTAATTTCAGGTATTACACCTGCCCTCAGGCCAATTCTTGTGGTTTTTAGAACTATGTTCTCCTCCCTTTCAAAAAGCCTTTCTTTGCTTTATTGTGGTGCGAAGGGCCCACGCAAAGCGGGCAAACGGAGGGCTGCACAAGGAAAGCAGCAGCTCGGCAGCTGCCAGCAGCCTGCAGAAACCAGTCCGCGCCGAGCGCTGGCCCCTCTGAGCGCCAGTGACGTCCGGGCTCCTTTGCAATGAGAGCGTGGGGTTTTTGGAGGGAGGCTTATTTTTTTGGCTGGGGTTTTCTTTGGTTTTGGGTTTGGTTTTTTTTGCTGTCTCCCTATAAATAAATTACAATCGGCAGCATCATGGTAGTTTTTAGGCAGAAGGAACTTGAAAAGTGTTAAGCTATGATTTGGGCAGATGGACCCAAATCTGCAAACTTTCCCTGAGGCAGGTGGCCAGGATATGTAGGTTCAGCCTCTCGGGACCAGACCCAGATTTTGAATTTTCTGGCTTCTGTCAGCACCTGTCTCGCAGTGGTGGAGCACGTGTGGGTGACCTGTGCTCGCAGTGCCCAGCCAGTCATGGTTTCTAGAGCTATGTTGCTTCAGAATGAAGAGCTCTGGCCTCAAAGAGACAGTCTGTGCACAATTTGGTTTTCACACAGGCGACCTGTTGCTGCCAGTCGCAGTGGAACGAGTTGTGGCTATGACGGGGAATGCAGTCGGCTCTTTCCCTGCTCAGATCTGTGTACTCCGTGGATGCACCCCCTTTGGCTTCTGCTAGCTTCCAGTTAGATGTTGCGTTTAGTTTTCACACCTGCAGTGGTCTTTTTGCTTAAAATGTATAGAAGACAGTTGCTGTGCCCACCATACAGCACACTGACGTGTGCAGTGTGCAGATTTGTGGTTTTCGTACCCCGAAACCCACATGTAAATTAGATCCTGAGCGTGCACTGTTGCTGCTTCTAGGAAAGTTCTTTATTTGAGTAACTGATAACCTTAATCAAAGTGGTGGACTTGCTGTTTTATACTGAGTTTCTAGCTCCATGTGACCTTATCTGCTTTGCTAAAAGAATAGGTAAAACTGGTTTGGTACCGGGTCCCGTGATCTTTCAAAAGAGAGAACCACATCTTATTTTCTTCTTTTGCGCAGTACGTAAATTGGTTACTGGAAAGCAGCACTCGAGTAAGAGTGAAGTCGGGAGAAAAGAAAATCTGGCTTCCAAATCTGTGTTCGTGTTTGGTAGCTCGTTCCCATTTCCAGCTCGGAGTGAACTTTTGTAGCTGGGCTGTGAATCCACGAAAACAAAGTTTTACAATGGAACTGCTGATATGTTCTTAATAGTGCCCTAGCACAGGCACACCGCTTTAACATCTTAATGATGGCTCGTGGTGACTGTGTAACGGAATAATTCTCATTACTGCATCCTTTTGCACTCGTGGGATGGATTTGGCGGACTATAAAAATGTCAGGGCATCCTCTATAAACACCCCACATGTTAACAGACTTGTTCCAGCTTATTGATGCCTGGAAGCGCCCCTTGTGACACGAATCCGTTCATGCCAGCCGTGTCGGTCTGCACAGATGGGCTGTGCTTCCTTAAAGGTACCTTTCTAGTGCCAGTCACAGGCTGTCCTTGCAGTTGTGGGTTGGTGCAGGGAGGTGAGGAAGCACGGGCTGTGCCGCTGAAGATCCAGCAGGTACAAGCGCTTCAGCCGCAGCGCCGTGAGCTGGGTTTGAGTTGTCAGTAAGTCATCTGGCATCTCTGGTACACCCCAAACAGGGAGAGCCAGCGCACACGTAGAGTAAGGCATTGGTGCTTTAGGCGCGGAGGGACTGTGCTGGCTTACTCACCCCCTCTGGAGACCCCTGTTGTCACTTGTCTGGCAAACTGGGAAGGGATGCTGCCCCAACATAGGCTTTGCTATGTTCCTGCTGGGCTCTGGCTTTCATTTGGGCAGTGGCATAGGTGAACAGAGACTTGCCTATGGGCCAAGGAGGCCGATAAACCTGTCACCTGTCTGTGTCGCTGGGCATAACTTCCAAATGATATTCAGTGAGAATACAAACAGTGGGGTGTCCTCCTCGTTGAGTATCGTTCTGCCTAGCTTGTAGCTGCCGCTTCACGGTGTGACCCTGTAGTAGAAGCAAGCAATGCTAACGGTGCAGTGATGCTGTGTCCTGCCTACTGCAGTTTGAAGGCGTTCTGTCGTGCAGAGCTTGGTCTCAGAAAGTCGTCGTCGGGCCGGCAGCAACGTCAGGTGGAGGGGAGCAGAGATTGCTGTTAAAGTCTGGCCTCGGAGTGTCTGGAAGGTAGCAGCATATCGCTCTGTTGCACATACTTTTTTCTTTGCTTCTTCCTTCTTAAATCTCCTACTCGAGTAAGATTTCTGGCAGAATCTGTCCTCGGAGCTCAAGGACAAAGTTTCATTTGAATGATAGGAAATTTTCCTGAAGAAAAGGTACGCTTGTAGATATTTTAAAGCTGAACCTTTGTTGGCATGTCTGTAATTTTTAAGGGTAATTTCTAGCCTGGGAAATACTAATTTCAGTGCATTGCTCTCATCTGGGAGTCAGGTAGTTGGGTTTTTCGAGGCTGTGAACTGTTGAATCCATAGATGTCTGTGCTGGCCACTAGATGTTTTTGTGAGCAGCTGGAGTTGGAGGTAATTTTATCGGAAAACAGCACCACCTACTGGTGAGACTTTCTATCGGCTGCGAGCGGCCGCTGAAGTTTGGATTTTCTCAAAGCTCGAGATTCCTCCTGTGTCTGTCCCATGCCGTGTATAATTTCTGTATAAAGAAAAGTCGCTTTTTTTTTTTTTTTGTTTTCTGCTACAGTATTCCACTTTAGAACAGACAGGATTTGTTAAGTGGAATTCTTAGTTAAAACAAAATCCAAACTTGTTATTCAAGTTACAGCAGTGATTTAAAGAATTACTTCTTTGGCGGGTGCTCATGAGACACCATAAATTCAGATTCCTAAGGCTGATGTGCTCAGTGCTCTGTCAAATTATGTATTAAGCTTATTCCATCAGTGATTATAAGCAAAGCAGAGGTCAGGTTCTGCTCTGTGCTTAGCACAAGTGTCATTGACAGGTGGTTTTGGCTTGAGGAGTTAAAAACAGGATCAAATTTGATGAAGATCTAGTTCCCTGGGCACAAGTAAGAGCTGGAAATTGGATGGATTTGGTAAATAAATTTTCAGTTCTTGAGAGCTCTGTGCTCTGCCATCAGGTTGGGTTGAATGTGTAAAAAAGGGTGTCTTCTGTACATGATTTAGCCTTTTCCCTGATTTGGCCCTGTTTCACTGAGGAAGGTGTATGTTGTTTTTTCCATAATTCCATGAAGCAATGTATCTGATATGTTGGGCTCTGTCTAGTGGGACTGGTTCTTGCTTTTTGATGTATCGGTTGAAATATGCATGACAAAAAAATATTTAGAAGAGGAGACTTCTTGGATTGTTGGAGGGGGAACGGGGCAGCACAGGGAGAATATGGGCTTTTGTTGGACTTGAACGTGAACGGCATTGGCAGTTGGGATATCGTACAGAATGTCACCCAGAACGTGAAGCTGTCGAAGACTTTCCTTTAGCTACACTATATTTGACTTTTCCATGCAGCCTGGTTTTACAACTTAACATTTGGGTCTATAGTTCTCCAGTTCAGAAGGATGGATGTAAGTGCAGCCTGACCAGAATGTTTTAAAACAGAAATTAAATCTTCCCCCAAAGCCTTTCTGTTGCACTCTGGGGGCCTTAAAGAAGTCCCTCATGTCTTTCCCGAGCCAACCTGCGTCAGGAGCCCGTCCCTGCGTTTGGGGACAATATCTGTGGCTGGATCCGCTTCTCGAATTTTGCAGCTGCAGAAACTGCACTGTCCCCTGCATCCCTCCTAGTTGTTATGGGCACATCCTGGCTGTGAAAAAGGGTTGTCCTTGGCTTGTTTATCCATGCACAGAGGCGAGGGGGTGTGGCCCCAAATCTGATTTTGGGTCTCTTGCTTTTGGTTCTCGGGGATACTCTGGTACGGTCTGCCTGCCTACAGCTGTATTGGTAAATACCTTCTAGCTCTGGGATGAAAACTGAAGAAGTGTCTTAGGTGGAATGACTTAATGTATCCTGTGTAATTGATTATTCTTGAGGGAAGCTTAAAGGCGTGATGACTTTTTTAAATGTCCATGTTCTTATCTAAATATTTATTTCTGCAGGGAGGCTGGAAGGCCAGGAAACCTACGTTTTTAACTTGACATCGCTTACAGAGTCCGAAAACATCTTGTCGGCTTCAGTGTATTATTATGTTGGTGACCTGCTGCGTGTCGAGCGGAACTGTTCCCGGTCCAGGGGCTGCTCTCATCGCAGGTTCAGGAGACCTGACATTCAGATATGTCTCTCAGTGTGGACCTTTCCTTCTCTTGTGAATCAGACTCGGAGCCTGGGACATTTCCTAATAAATGTCTCCACTGCTTATCAGGACATCCTTGCCTGGCAGTGGAAGGATATCACTCAGCTCCTGCATGAAGCAAAGCAAAACAATGAACTGCTGATCGGTGTCAAAATGGCTCTGACCAGCCATCACCCCTGGGGAAGGGCATCTTCTTGCTGTGAACCCTACATCCTTATTTACGCCAATGATTCTGCTATCTCAGAGCCGGAGAGTGTCATCTCAACTTTGCGAGGACACCGCCATCCTCTGGCAGGAGTCTTTCCCGAGACAGAAAAACACACGAGGAGCAGCCTCGGGGAGCGGCGGAGGAAACGCTCCGCAGACATCCTGTTGCCGCTGCAGAATAATGAGTTGCCGGGAGCAGAGTACCAGTACGGTGAGAAGGAGAGATGGGAAGACGGCAAACCGTACAAAACCTTCCAGCCACAGTTAGCAGAGAGGGCCAAGGGTAAGAAAAAGCAAAGGAAGAATCATGCTCAGAAGAGCCAAACTCTCCAGTTTGATGAGCAAACTCTGAAGAAGGCGAGGAGGAGGCAGTGGAATGAGCCACGGTATTGTGCCCGGCGCTATCTCAAGGTGGACTTTGCAGACATTGGCTGGAGCGAGTGGATTATTTCCCCTAAGTCCTTCGATGCCTATTACTGCTCAGGGGAATGCCAGTTTCCTATTCCAAAGGTACGGTATTTATTGATTCTTTTGCACTGTCTCTCACTGTAAACTGCAGTTTCTTTGCTGTGATGGTAAAGGCAGCTGGTCCCGTTATGTGTTTGGGTGTGGTATGTAAGTGGTATCTTTGTCTCATGCTGCAAGGGGCAGTGGTTAGAATATCTAGTAAAAGACAGGCTTGCAAAGGTAATCAGAAAAACAGAACTTGCTATTAGTTTTTTGTCCAGAACGCAAATTGCCATGGAACGTTTCCTGAATGGTGCTTATAATGTGTGAGGCTGTTATTAACCTATTTCATAAACATAATACAATCCAGATCTGGAAAATTAATTATCAGGCAGCAGTTACTGTGCCCCGAGAAGGAGCCTGTGCTACCAGACCCCTGCTGCGGTCGGTCAGCACGGCACGCTCCAGGAAAAGCGTGTGCCTCATGAGGTGGGGCTGTCACAAGGACAGAGAGCTTCATGCTGGCTCCAGGAGCAGTTGGAATGCCTGTAAACAGAAGAGTCGAGTGAGTCTGTTCTGTGACAGACCAAGGGGATCCAAAAGCCATGGATTCTGGCCCACTGACTTTCAAAATCTCCTCTGGTTTGTGTGAGTTTGCGTGTGAGCAGCAGGAGAGGCTGATGTGCTCCTAGCCCTGTGACCTAGGTGGATGAACTTAGCTCCAAATGCCCCCTGCCATTCTTAGCAGCGTGGACTCCCTGGAGGCTACCAAAACTTGAGAGTAGCATGTGGGTTTCGAAGCTGGCCTAAAATGAGGGGTATGCGTGAGTAATGCCTGCAGGACACATCAGTAAAAGTGGAGTTCTTGAACTCACTGCAGCATCGCATTCCAGAGTCTTTATTCTTGCCACGGTGAAGCCCGAGCGGTTAGTTCTAAAATATATGTGGCATTTCAATGATGAACTATGTCAAAGGAGAAGGAGCTCAGAGAAAGCAGCTGAGGAAGGCAGGAGCCTTTTCCAGGAGGAGAAGGTGAACTTGGCCTGACTACCTCCAGCTGCAGTGACAGGCTTTCAAGAGAATGTGGTAGTTTTTCTGTAGGCCTTCCCTAGAAACTGGGATACAAAACCAAGGAAGTATTCCATATCATTCCCTTACGTAATCAGGTGTATAAAGACAGGAGGGAGTTTCCTGTCTGCCTCTTTTGCTCTCCTTCTCTCTCGCTTGTCAGGTGGACACAGAGCCAGCAGTTCTCGGTGTTTAGGCCTCGGCTTATCTCTCTGAGCTCAGGCCTGGCTGAGAGCTGTTGTCTGTGTCGACAGAGGAGGGAAGGCACTCACTTCTCCTAAGGGAAGTTGGTGAGATCTTTCCTGCGTTATTGTTCTATTTAATTAATTCCTGGGATTTGATTGAGTGGGATTGTTTTGTTTTTACCCTTTTTAGTCCCTTTTCCCCTTCCCCTTTTCCCCTTTTCCCTTTTGGGGGGTGTTTGGGATTGTTGTATTATATGTACATAGTATTTAGCTGTATATATATAAGATATCTATAAATATATATATATATTCCTTTACTAATTTTGCCTTTTACTAGTTTTTTTCCCCTTTTGTCGGGAGTGGGGTGGGGAGAGCTAGCCGGCACATAGCTGTGTTTGGCAGGGAGCTTAGCAAACCCGACACAGGGAAAAAAATGAAAGGGAACAGGAAGAGAGAGAGTGATTATCTCAGAATACATTGCAGTGGGCCTTTTGCTTTGCTGTTGGAAACGGTGCTCCATCGAACCAGTAGGTCACTGTAGAGATTAGAAGTGTTAACGATGCCAGACCTGGACCGCTTCTATTCTCACTTGAAGGGCACATAAATTATAAAAAGGCATGCTGTATTGCTCTATTGAAGATAGCTTTAGCGTTTCCAGTTGCAGTGTTAGTTGATAAAAACATGATCGAAGAACTACAGCAGCGGAGCACTGCAGCTGTTTTGACGCTGCAGAGCTGTGTATAGCAGGCGGATCTGGTGGATCGGTAAGAGAGCAGTTTGCTGATCCCCACTGTGAGTTGGCTTCCCTGAAAGCCATTGGTAGATTTCAGTCAATTGTTAAAATTAAAATTGTTCATTTCCTGCACTGTTTTTAATCACAAAAAACAAGATGATTTAGTTTTCCAAAGAGAACGAAAAGCTAAGTTACATACAGAGGTATATAGCTTGTTCTAGAGCTGTGTGTTATTATTGAGCAATGCATAATGCCTAGTGCTAATCCTGAGACCGTGTCTGTGAAACGATTCACTGGCCTTCAGGCACTAACAGAGAACACAGATGTTAGAGCTGATGGGTCTCCACAGGGCCCTACTTCAAGATAGAGGTTCTGTACTAGAGTATGTGAGTCCATTGGAACGTGGCTGCGGTAACATTTCTACCATACCTTTCTCTTGCAGGCCTTGAAGCCATCCAACCATGCCACCATCCAGAGCATAGTGAGAGCAGTTGGAGTCGTCCCTGGCATTCCCGAGCCTTGCTGTGTTCCTGACAAAATGTCTTCTCTTAGTATCTTATTCTTTGATGAAAACAAAAATGTGGTTCTGAAGGTCTACCCCAACATGACAGTGGAGTCATGTGCGTGCAGATAACACCTCGTGAAGCCTTTCTGCGATGCTGAGATGAACGCTTGCTGTTTGGGGAAGGGGGGTGGGCAGGGCTCTCATCGTATGTACTTTTTGTTTGCACGGCCAATGCATTTCCTTCGGACAAGAAAGAGAAAATGTAAACAAATCCAACCAATGAGGATGGAAATGAAATGGATTCCAAGTAGCGGAGCAAAGAGAATAAGAAATTGATTCATCTGTGAAGTTGACCGAGGCTCGAGTCTTGGGAGCAGGACCTGACTGTTTCTGTTGAAACTGAGATGAAAGAGGAATTCACAGATTTTGGAAACTGTCAAAAGGACATACTGATCTATTTTTATACAATATTTTGGAAGCAGCGTGAACTGCTAATTCTTATCTCCATCCTTACGGTGACTAATGAAGGGGGAGGTTAGAAATGTAATATTCTTCCTGTTAAAGCTAAGCTTCTTGCCTTAGGTTATTGAGTAGAGCAGCAACGAGGCAAAATAAATCCAACATCCTAAAACCCACAGATAATCCGACTTAAAAATGCATCTCCTCAGTACGACTTGCCACTCACCTTGTATTTGTTTTCATTGACGTATTCTTTGTAATTCAGCTTATTGGAGCTCGGTGCCTTCGGTTGTAAGAACACACTGCTGAGTGCATAACTGTGATTTCTCAAAAGCAGACTTTTCTTTCATGGACAACATTCCCTGCTGTGGAAACTCAGCAGGTCAGGGGTATGAAAATATCATGCTCAGTGAAGTGTCTGAGTGACTCATTCATAACAAATGCTCTAGAATGCAGTTGCAAATAATCGTGGGTTGTTTGCCTGAAAAGAGGTTGTAGCCAGGTATGGATTGGCCTTTTCTCCCAGGTAACGAGTGACAGGACAAACCTAAAGCTGCACCAGGGCAGGTTCAGGCTGCACATCGGGAAGAATTTCTTCGCAGAGAGGGTGTTCAGGTGTTGAAAGGGGCTGCCTGTGGCGGTGGTGGACTCACTGTTCCTGGAAGTATTTGAGACATAACTGGATGGGGCACTCGGTGCTCTGGTCTACTTGACAAGGTGGTGACTGGTTTTTTTCTGCTCTGGGGATGCTGAACTCGGGAGCAGAGCATCACTCCTGTGGTACCAAGCAGCCTCAGGGCCACAGCTGGCTGTGCTCCACAGCGGGGCTGGTCCCGAAGCTTGGCACCCTTGACTCTGAGGAGAGGCTTAGCAGTTTGCGGAAGGCTGATGGTTTGTTTAGTGTCCCTTTTTCACTTGTAAAAACAGCATTTTCAAATGATTTCTGGTGAAAAATTTATCTTTGTACAGGCTGTCAAAAAAAAAGAAAAATCACCCCTCCAAAAGACAAGTTACTTTGTATATGGAAAGAAACTTTTACAGATGCTTTTAATTTATTTTATATGTATGTCTCTCTTGTCCTCTTTAATGTATTCTCAGAGCTTTTTAAACCATGCAGTTTTCTCTCACAGTGCAAAGATGAAGTGCCAGGACCATAGTGGAGTTACAAGGACAGGTGTGCAAGTGCACTGTGAAGGGCATATTCCACTACTGATGAATAAACTTACCTGATCTGTATTTTTTCCCTTCAGTAATGGGAAACTTTCCCTAGGAACTCTGTAGAAAATATAAAAGAACTTTTTAAATGAAATTTTTTTTTTCTGTGTGGCATTCAGGCCCGTCTGAGAACATTGAAGTTTCCCCTGCATTCAGTACTCTTGAACCGTGTCCCACATTCATTCCCAAGGCCCCTTTGCAGGGTTGTCCCTACGGACTGAGGTGTGCGGTGGCCAGGGTGTGGGTGCTGTGGTTTTGGGTCAAGGCGGGAGAATCTGTGACCGCAGATTCTGATCACGGTACAGCCGTGGCCTGCAGCCTCACGGGGGATCTCCCTGCTGCAGCACTGTAGCGAAGGGATGAGGCATCTGGCACTGACTGGAGTGCAGGAAAAGAGGGAGAGCACGGTGGAGTGGTGCCTGAGCGGGAGGCAGGGAGACATCCACGTACATGTGAGGTGAGTGGAGGATGAGGGGATTGATGCCGAGGCCTCCCAAAAATGCCTGAAAATTTGTTAGGGGTGTGTGTCTGTGTGTGTGTGCAAAAGATATAAAACCCTAACATTTCTAGTTTTTTCTGTGTCTTGAAAAATAATACTAATTTATATATACATGGATTTCAAAATAGAACCTTGTATCAGCTATTGTATATATGACCTTAGAGTACAAGAAATTCTGAATATAGATGTACAGGGTTGGAAAATACAAATGTAACTTTTGTAATCCATAAATTAAACAATAAAGGGCTTGAAAATGTGAGTAAAGGTGGTCGATGCGAAGGAAATAGAAATAATTGTGTATTGGTAGATATTTATCTGTCTCAGCATAACACAGAAGTCTGAGATCTTGGCTAGGACTTAAATTGCTGCTGGTCACTTGGTGAACACGGGTACTGCAGCTGTTCCCCCGAAAAAAAGGCGCCTGGCATGTCTACACCCTCCTCGCCTGTGGCTCCCACCCGCACTCCCCTCCCACGCGAGGCAACCCCGTGATCGGTGAGGATGACGAGTGGAAGGCCCTGCTGGGGGCTGCTTTTGCATGGTTACCCGGGGGCACGTTTTGTAGGGAGCTTCTGCAGGGGAGCAGTTGATCGCAGGGAGTTTCTCAAGCGGTGACGGTGAGAGCATCTTGCAGGATTTGGGAGAAGCCCCTGAGCGTACCTGGAGATGGAGCATTGCTCAAGGAAGGTGCCGAGGGATGAGCCTCGTGCCAGGAGGCAGCGTAGGACGGGAGCAGTGCACCTGAACGTGTAGCTGGGGGAGGACGACTGTGGGGCTACAGGGAAGATGTAGCTGGGACTGGGGGACGAGTTTGGCAGTTTCTGTTAGTGATACAAACATGCAAAGCAGGTGGTGAGGTGGAATATATACACTGCAGGTGCTCGGGCAGGTGAACCAGCACTCAGAGGTGAGGGTCACTTTGCTCAAAGTTCCAGTTACCTCTCTCGGGGACAGTCAAGCGGAATTTCCAGATTGGGGCTGGACTGCGAAGGAAGGCACCTGAAACTGCTGCTTCTGAAAAATCCGTAAGTCTGGGAGGCTCAAAGAAGCTCACTGCTGTGACCAGCTAGTAATTTCTTCAGATATTTTAGCTGTTAACACCAGTGAGTTTTATTTCCTCTGTGCACAAAACCTGATGGTATTTGTTCAACCCTCTTGCTGAGTTGTGTGTTGCTTGTGCAAGCCTTGCCTCTTTCGCTTTTCCTGCAGGGGTGATCTGTCTTGCCTTGGAACCGAGCGAATGCCTTGGTGTCTGGGGCTTTTGCCATTTTTTCCTCTCCCTACTTATCTTGTGGTGAGTCACTTTGATTGGAACATTCCCTGTTTGAGCCTTACCCAGTGCCTTGGGTGGTTATTGTCAGCACGGGGGGAAGGGGAAGGGCAGAGCTTGCCACAATGTTGGCCCGTTACCTCCTCTGTAAAGAAGGACGTGTTTTAGCAAGCTTGATGTTGCCTGGTGTCACCTGCAGAGGTCTCTGGCTGCCTGACCTCAGCCTTCCTTTTCCTCTACTTTTATGGCTCTAATTGTCCTGGTTATGTAGCAGGATCAGTCTGTCACTGTGTGGGTGCGTATTCTAAACCCTCTCTATCATTTCTCATGAACTGCTCACAATAGACCATTTGCAGCAGCTGCCCAAGGCACACCTGACCCCTCAGGCTACAAGCTGGTGTTTAGGAACTTCTGTGACGTAAGGAAGTCGTCCTGTGTTCACATCTATGACTGAGGTGTCATAACTCCTCTCCAGGGAGCCGTTAGTACCTTCACCCCCCCTTGAGGGGTCATGTCTGCTAATGGGCCATCAGGGATGCCAAAAATAAGCCATGATTCACCTCACAGAGTAGATCACCCATTGTAAAACTCCCCACCGTGAGGGAGGGACTGGGCTTTCCCATCGGAGCCCAAGCGTATATAAGCTTGGGGTTTGGGGACTGGGGCCACTCGTCAGATCCAGAGGAGGAGCAGAGCCTCCCCAGGACTGTGACTGCCACTCGTGACCCGACTGTCACCAGCAGGTTTCTTCTTTCTTTTTACTCAGAACTCAGGAGGGGCACGTGGTGCTCAGCATAGGGGTAGGTGAGCTTCATTCTGCTTGTGCCCCACTGGGCTGGGCTGCACATCTGTTACTGTGAGTCTGACGGATTTTCCTTCTGCCTCGGTGTATTTATTGTGATCCTTTTATTAAATTGTTTTTTTGGACTTGCAATCCCATTCTGAGTTGGATTCATTTCTCCTTGCCGGTTTCACTTCAAACCAGCACAGGTGGGAACTGGCAGCACTGGGCAGAGGCCCCCGGTCAGGTGGGGCAGCCCCAGGTGTGGCCAGTGAGGGTGAAGAGGGGGCTGGGCCAAGGGGGCTACTTAGAGGGGGATGTCGCTTCAGAGCTGATGGTGAGGGCACCGTGCAGGGGCTGGAGGAGCCATGACTGTCCCTGGAGCTGGAGGTGTGCTGGAGGAAGGTGCCAGGGGACAGTGCGGGAGAGGGACCAGCACCTGAACAGGTGGGACAGCAGGGAAGGGCTTTCTCCTTTCCGTGTCATCTTCCCAGTCTCTCCTGTCCCATCCCAGTCTTTC
>VXAU01002665.1:0-111475 GCA_013399695.1 Formicarius rufipectus | reverse complement strand
AACAAACCATAAATAATGAAGAATCTGCAAAAACAGGGGATTCCTCATCTCTATTAAAGCATCTAAAAATACAAGAAAGGCCCTAGAAATTTTCATTAAAAGAGGGAAACAGAAAATTGCTGTACCAAAGAGGTTTAGCTTACCTGATAATATTGAATCTCATAACCTATTCTAACTGAAAAACTGGAAACACCTAGAAGTATCTTCTGTAAGTTATTATGAAGAAGCATCAGAAACAGAAGTATCTTGTAGTTGTTGCATTCAAATAACACAGTGTCATGAATAGTATATGTATCTTTATTCCAGATTTAGGTCTAACATCACACAGTTTACCAATATGGGAATAAAAGGAGATCTTGAACATGATGGTAGGTATGTTTCTAACCCTGTGAAACTGATTTTGAAGAAACATATTCATACAGTTAGTACAAATACAGTCAAGTAGATTCACACAACTCCTTTCAGCTAAGGCAAGCAGATACGATAGCAGGCAGAACAACACAAGGGAGGGAAGTTATAAATGAAATACTCTCAGGATATCACTTTTTCAGATAAATTCCTTCACTGTGTAAAAACTAGTTATGAAACTGTCACCATATCTGTGGAAATGGACCTAACTTTACTACTTCTATTTTCTCAGAGTAGAACTGTGGAATTAATAAACAAGATTTCATCTTGATGATACTGCTTGCTAGGGTAATGTCATATATTTTCTTTGTATGTCAAAAGGTCATCAATACTATTCAGATGAAAACATCTAATTTCTCCTAGGAATGTTAAATATTAGAGTATGTCTGAAATACTGCTCACAAAACTGATTGCAATCTTTTACACTACAAAAATAAATAATATGCTATACTTAATGATAGTGTTTACTGATGCAGTTTCACCAAATCATCTTTTCTTTCGCATTCCAATTAGCATGCTTAAAAACACATTGACAGCAAAAAAGCTAATGAGTATAAAATCACTGTTATAGCTGCAAATGAATTCCTTACTAAATGAAGGTGTTTTAGAAATGCTGAAAGAAGATCAAGGTCAGGAAAAAAAGTTAACAGCTATTCGTACAGGCAGGAAATAAAAAGAGTTACAGAAATTAGATGGTATTTTGCAGTAGCTAAAAATAAGGGTGTAAGAAGACAATAGTAATACTTTCTACCTATTTCATGACTACTGGCAGCATTGCTTTTGAGATTCGTGCTTTATCAGTAATGAATCACTTTTGGGGTGTGGGATAGTTTTTCAATCAAAATACTCAGTGTTTCCTTTATATACTAATTGGCCAGATTTATCTGTGATGCAATTCTTTTGACTTCTAGTAACTATGTCAGGAATGAATTACTGCCTTGATCACTCTACCAATGATATTAAGACAGTATTCTACTATTCTGCTCTTGGAAATGAAGAAAATGGAAGAAATTAAGAAATTACACACATAATGTCATTCTTGGTTTCCTTTAGGCTACAGTAGCCAAAGTCTATAAACAGGAACACACATGGTCTCCATCCTGCCCTGACCTGCTCTCCTTGTCAACATGTGACTTCTAAGTTGCAACTATATTTTTCTCTCCTGTCTTTCTCTATTAATTCTTCTCTTAAACTTTCTTCTTTTACTCTTTTCTTCCTCTTGTGGGTATCTTACACACTTATTTTTTGTATTTAACTTAAGTTGCGGTTATGTCACTTCAGTTGTATTAGGGTTTTGTGTTTTCTGGGTGTAGAAAAGGTTCCCTACTCTATAGTGACACCTGTTAGTCCTAGGTGTTTTTGTAATGCTTTTGTGATGTTGTACTGTGCAAAACCACCTATTTTCCCACCAAAATAAAAGAAAGCTCTTGGAGAAAAATGTGTGGCTTTTTCTCTGTACGTTACCTCAAGGTATCAAAGAATAAAAGAGTTTGCAAGAGTCTATGTGGGTGAAATCTCTTGAAATCTGAAACTAAAATGTACACCTAGTAAAGCTGGACTGAGGTGTAACACTACTAAAATAACCAAACTAGTAAATTTTAAAATTACACATCAGTTGCTATATTGTGTACTTTGAAAAGATGACAGTATTAATTTGACTAAAAGAGAAATAAGAGGGAATCTCTGTTGAGTTTTTAGCTCAATTTCAGATTTCCCAAAGGATTTGAGCTACTGCATAAACACATTTTCAAACATTTATATACAAAATTTCTTTATGGTTTTTCAAAATCTTGATACTTAAGAGCATGGGGTCTTCTCAAAGCTGAACTACGTTTTCTGATAATTTCAGACCCTTGATAACTTCTACAAACAGAATCTACTGACATTTCATGTCATTTTCATTGAAATTCCATAACTTATTTCTTGGAGTGGTTAATGAAATGAAGAAAATCAGTTAGTAAGACCTTTCTCCATCTTATTGGGAACAATGTTAACATAAAATCACATATCTACAGAACGATTTTGAAAGGAAGTACCCTTTGGAGGTCATATAGTGAAGCCTTCCTCTCAAAAAGGTCTACTTAGATCAAACTGCCCCATGATTATCTCCGATTTATTCTTTAAAAGCTCCAGGAACAGGCCTCTGAGAAATCTGCTTCAATATCTAATCACCCCCATAGATAAAAACCAGACAAACAACAAACCAACCATCAAAAATCTTCTTACAGCTAATAGAAATGAAAGCAGAAAGCCAGGTACATGATGATTGATCCACTATTATTGTTATTCAGCAATGCACTCATTTTATCTACCAGCAGAAGACAAAAAAATTTCAGAAGACTAAATCAACTTAAATTAGCTTTTTTTTTTTTTCAAAATAATTTTAAAAAGTAAATTCTAGACATACCCTAAAGAGGTATGCAGGTGAATTTATGCAAGATTATCTGTTCTGCATAAAAGAATCCCAGTGTTTCATCCTCCAAAGATATCCTCTGGATGTATTTTCACTTCCTGGAGGGTAGGAAGTTTCAAGGAGGCAATTCAAAAACATTGAAAGAAAAACACTCTATTCTTGTGCAACCTGAAACATGACTTAGAGGTGGTGATTTTAAAGTAAGAAAATCCCAAGTCTCAGTGCAAGTCTAAACTCTGGATCAAAAAGTGCTGCTGGACCTGCAGAAACAGAGAAAGACAAATGCGCCCAAGGAAAAGCAGCTTTTGCAGGATCTCATAGTAGACCATCCACTATTAAGTACATTTACGTGCAATTTCCAGAATCAGCAACTTTGTAATGTACCTGTCTTTTGTGCTCTGCTACTAGTACTATTGTTCTTACCATTTGTTTTCTTATTCCTAACCCCAACAGCTTTCTTTGGCACCCAGTGTGAGGCTTGAAGCGCTGAGATAACAGATCTGCCCAGAATGGGTTGGAAAAAAAATTGAAATAAGCATTTGTTTTATTAGGTACAGGGTCACTCTTCTCAATGTCACTTTGTTCATGTGGTTGTGGTACACAACCCTGTATTATAGTCCTGTATATGCAGGAGTACTCACAATGCCCTTTTTCAGAGTTGGGAGACGAATCAAGACTGTTTTGCTACTGTACTCTGTAATATCATCTTATGATAAAATAACATGTCATAACCAGGACATGATAACAAGGACAATGGAGCGTGATTTGGAATATACATCCAGTGTTGATTTCCTGCCCTTATATACCTCAGGGAATTCATGAACCAAGTCTGTGGGCAGAACAGGGGAGAATGACTTTACCCAGCTTTTCACTCTCTTTTTTACTTTCACGATTATTACAACAGTTTTAGAGAATCTTGAAATTTTTTTGTCATTATTATGTGATGTGCTTTTAAAGTAGGGCAGTGGTGAAGCAATATTGGTAAACTGACTGAATTATAGTGTCCCTGACAAAACATAAAAAGCTAATGATATATTGAGCATTTGTGTTTTGCTAACACAGAAGGCAAAGTTTAAGACACTAATGCAGGAATATTATATCAAGAATAAAACCAACAGCAACTGAGATGTTGTTACAAACATAAATGAGAATACCAAAGGGAAAACCATCACCAATGAAAAAAAAAAAAAAATCACCTGGTTGATACCACTCATTTTTCACACTTGTGGTGAAAGTTTTCCACTACTTCCCTTCTCCAGACTGTTTGTCTTCATATCAATATGAAAAGAAATAAAAACCCCAGCCCTTAACAAATAAAATAAAATAAAATAAATAAACTACTTCAATATTTATTTCAATAAAATGAAATAAAGCCAGTCTTCAAAAAGTAAAGAATAGTTAAAAATATAAAGATATACCCTGGAAGCAGCATTATCACACAGATGCACAAGAAATGGTTGTTTAATTTTTCCAACCTATACATTATGCTTTTGGTGTGTACTTGCCACTTAAAAGAAAATAGAAACTCTCCCTGCCTTCGCTTATCACACCCTCTCCTAAAGACTGACAGCATTTCCAAAGAGGCATATTCTTACTAAAAGCACGTCTTATACTCTTCTCTAACTGTTTCACTAATTAAAATGCAATGTACAGTAAAGGCACAGAAATAAGGCACTCAAATTGCAGGAGAAACAATAAAAATGAGAAGAAGAGTAAAAACAATGATTACCAATATTCAGAGCAAATGTGTGAGAGTTCTGTGCTTTGGGTAAAATCTAATCAGAAACTGTTACTGCTTACAAAGAAGGACAGTTGTTTATTCAAATACATTTTACTTGACAGTTACAACACTACTTCACCTAACTTATGTTATTTCATACATCATATTACAACAGCTTATGTTTGGGGTGGGCAGGAGGGAGAAGTTGGAAGGGATCTTAAATGGTCATCTAGTCCAACCCCTCTTCAATGTACAGGGACATCCAACTAGATCATGCTGCTCAGAGTCCTGTTAAACCTGACCATGAATGTTTTCAGAGAGGGGGCATCTACCACCTCTCTGGGAAACCTGTTCTAGTGTTTTAGCACCCTTATTGTGTAACATGTTTTTCTTATATCTAATCTAGGTTGATTTTTCTTTGGTTGCAAGCCATTTTATTTTATCACTACTGTAAAAAGTCCCTCTCCAGCACAGGAAGCCACTTTTAGGCAGTGGAAGATGCTCTAAAGTCTCCCCAGAGCCTTGTCTTCTCCAGGTTGAACAATTTTAAACCTCTAAACCTGTTTTCACAGGAGAGGTGCTCAAGCTCTCTCATCATCTTCATGACACTCCTCTGCACTCCCTCCAACAGGACCAAGTCCTTCTTACGATGGGATCCTCAGAGCTGGATTCAGTATTTACTGTGGGTTCAAACTCAGATGGACATCTCCCTTTTCAATATAGTTTATGATTATATGAACAATAGATATGATACTTTTCTGCCAAGTCTGACTTGTTACGACACTGCTAGTTTAGTACTGTGGCATGCAGTTTAATGTCTTCCTATTTCAATAACTTTGGGAATGTTGCTTTTTCTATAATATTTGGGTTTAATTTTTTTTTTTTTTTTACATTCACTTTCACAAGCATTGGCATTTGAGGCATTTCCTCAAAATCTGTTACCTCTAAAGAAAAGCTTCAGCACAGAAACCTCTCCCAGATCTCACACTATAACCACTTATGCAAAGATACAACATATTTGGCATGACACATTCCTGGTAGACTAACAGACACAGTACCAGAGGGAATTTCCTCCAGTTCTCACTTCTTGGTAACCATGTTACATGGTCTATATAAATATTAATCTCTCCAAACAAATAGGACTAAAGAAAATACTGTTCCAGATCCATGTTTTTATCATATTAGATAGTTATTTTTAAGTTTACATGTGACTGAGGTAAATTAATACTCATTTGTTCCTGGATATACTTAGTACCAGTCTTGCAAGCAGAAAAAGATCCACATCTGTTCCTAATATGTGACTGGAATTTAGCAGACTGAAAGAAGGGCTGCTGTATGATCAGAAAGTAAAGAAATAAAAGCAAAAAGAAACCAAACCCCTCAGAACCCAGAGAGATACCAGTCAAGAGACTCTGTAGTACAGACTGCAAGTACTGAAAAAGGTCTGTAATCTGTTGTTCCAGAAATATGTGTAATAGTATAGTTCAGAACTCATTTATTATGTATATCAGGGCTTTTAGCATCTTAGTTGAAAGAGAGTAAACATTGGCACTACAAAAAATCTTTCCCTTCCCTTCCCTTCCCTTCCCAAACCTTCCCAAACCTTCCTAAACCTAACCTTCCCTTCCCAAACCTTCCCAAACCTAACCTTCCCTTCCCAAACCTTCGTAAACCTTCCCAAAGCTTCCTTTCTTTCCTTTCCTTTTTGGAGTTAAAAACAAACAAACCAAAAAAACAACCAAAACAACAAACCACAAAACACCACAAAGCAACAAAAAACCCCAACAAGAAAAAATAGCATTAGAGATTCTCAGTAGAAAACCACATTTCAGACTTTTCCACAAAGAAGTAAAGACATAACCAGTTAAGAAATAACATAACTGCTTATGAATGAGGACCTAACACAGACATATTATTCTGACGATGCTTATGACTTTTAAAAAATTTTTAAATGCACAGGTGAAATTCAGATCAGACCTTTAAGATGTCAGTCCTGGAATCTAGGAGCACTTACCAAGAGCTTGCTCACTTTATACAAGAATCCCCACTTCCCCTTAACAATACCGGAAACATACTACTGCTGAGCTTAATATCTGGTCTGAGCAAATATAGAAATTCTCAAGGTGAAAAAATAAAAATCAGTTTTGTTAAGTTGTTTAACTGCCTTCTTGGCTGAGAAATCAGAAATCCTACCACAGAGCAATGTGAAAAAAATTTACTGAGGACATGATAAGCATTTGAATTAGCAGCCATATTTTGAATTTTGAGGGGTTTATTTTTTATCCTACCACAATTAGGAGTGTAGAAGTCTGTTATCTTACTCACTAAACAGCACTATTGATTTCAAAGGGACTATTTATACACAAACATACCTTCTCAGTATAATCAAAGAATGCTGAAACTGGATTTTAATTGTGTGCCACAGAAAAAAAAAGGAGATGCCTGCAGAAACAGATCTCATCAGTAAATCTACTACTAAGCTATTAACCAGTTAACAGACTGGCATGTATCTGAGTCTGACATCTCCATCATTAACAAAATAAATGTCTTATCTGATTTGTCAAAATGCATGCAATTAAATGGAGCACTCTTCCACATAACAGAAAAGATTCCATCATTACATTAAAATTCAATGGTATATTTTCCAAAAGGACTCTGTGGACATACATACTCTTCGCCTGCAAGGGTAAGATGTTGTCTTCATCTACAACTGAAACACAGCCCCAGTTTATAACTTGAACAAGATGCAATAAAATGTCTTGGGCTTGAAAACGGAGTATTTTATTAAATTGTTCATAGATAAGAATCCACTACTTTTTTAACAGAAGAATTGGATGGCTTGTATGATTTGTTTGAGCACAAGTGAAGTATTCAACCTAATGAAAGAAAATAGTGAAACAAGATTTCCTATGAGCAATAAATTAATTTTTTTAATCATTGCCAGTAAAATGTTTCTCAGTTCATAAATACAGTGACTCATTACCTGTGATTTCTTGTTCTTTAAAAAAAATGTTGCTATTTGACATGCAAATGAACTTGTTAGAAACAAGAATGTTTCAAGAAATTTGTCCATGTGATTAAGGCACCTGTTCTTGGGATTTCTCTTTCTGGGGAGTAGAAAAGAAGAGCAGTGAAGTATCTCTGAAAAAAATAGAACTTTTATCTATAGTGCTTGAAAGGGATACATTCTAGTGTATCTTTAAACAGATGGATACATTTAAAAAGAAATGTTTTTCTTTGGATCGTTGTGCATTGAAACTTTTATTGCTCTCAAAGATTAAATTGTTACACCATAAAGATGGTGTATCTATTTGTAAGTCAGTAGACTATGTGTTAACAAAGTACATTTTTGTGTACTTCAGGAATTTTGAAACGACATTTTTTGGATAAAACTACATTAGTTTCAACATAAATAAAGAAATTAAGAACCTGTAAAAATGAAGTCGGCACTCAACAGGGTATTTTTTGTGGCAACCAGACAGACACCGCATGAATCGGTGCAATGAAAGTATCATGGAGCTTACACTCAAAAAAAATTGTGGTATTAGGTTTAATTAGCTTTTATTGCTGCTGACACAGGGTTGGGAAGACAGAGGTGTGATAAGTAGACAATGGAAAATTTTGTTGATAAATCTGTATATTGATTTATAGAGCAAGAAACTGCAGACATCTGGGCAGTGAAACCAGAACAAACTTTCTGTACTTGTAAGAACTTCCTTTTTTAAATTTGTCTTAAGCCTCATGTAGCCATGCTTGCCATGTATTGTGTTGTCAGCAATGTATCTTAAGCCTTGTGTAACCATGCTTGCCATGTATAAGTCTTGTGTAATAACGCATGAGCAGAGAAAGCAGTTATCCAAAGAAGACTATGAGCCTTCATCCCGACGACCACCGAGCAACACCCAGATGCAAGCGCAGAGTACGCCTACCAGTTGCGAAACCCGGAAAAAAGGACTGTATAAAACCTATGACAAGATACCATCAAATTGCGAGCCGTTGGTGGAGCAGGAGACTCCCCAGCCGCCCAGTGCTGTTTTTGCTCATTAATAAAATCCTTAAACTGCATATTGGCTCTGGCAGTTTATCACAGAGGGAAGGAAAAAATACACAAGCATTGTTCTTAGTAGCACCAAAGCTACAAGCAACTATGTTAAATCTGCCTTTTCTAGTCTGGTCAGTGTTAGAGGAAAGAAATATACTTTCATTTTACTTATGTTCTGACTTTGTATGATTTCACAAAATGTAAAATCAGGTCTTATCCCTTTTAGAATTTCAGACCCTCTTATTAGTCTCCCGGCTATACTCCTCATTTAAGCTAGTACATTATTTTTATCCCAAGAGATATCAACTTTACTTAGAAGTACACTAAGGGAAAGTGCAAATGCTGTAAAATTCCATGACATGGCTAAGTGTGGGGTCTCAGCAGAGGTAGTCATGAGTTGTGACTGTTCTGTCCCTGAGGAAATGGTAGATGGGACAGATGCAGAAATCTCTGCTCCTTCATAGCGCATACTGCCAAACAGTTCACTGCACAAAATAAACTTCCCTCACATTTACAGTTCAGATTTTCTTCTCTGATATTTCCCACAATGACAACTCTGAAAGATAGCAGACCATATTTGAAAAAGCCCTTCCTCAGGGATGTCTTAGACTTCAACATTTAAGCTGTGCAACAACGATTTTCTGAGCAGACTCCTTAGTTTACACTGATTCCTGCAGTGAGGATAGCACTTGTGCCTACATTTCACATATGGAGAAATACAGTAAGTCACATTCAACTAGAAAAGTTAAGGTTATTTCAGATATTACTGTCATCTTAGATTCCAAATTATTTGAATTATAATAACTACATTATTGAGAATACTACATTATCTGTTACATCAGGCACTACAGTAACTAAAAATTGTCTTTCAAGTATGGGCCATTTTAGCCTTTTCCACTAGTACTCTGAAGTCTATATTAATGTCCAACCATATATTTGTATTTAAGTCAAGTTCAAAATACAACTCTCTTCTACTTTGAGTGGTCAGGATTTTATGTTGTTTTATCCTTTTGCATCACCTTCTTGTCGTGCCAGATTTTGTCTTCAGAACTCTATCAATGATACTAGCTGAACATAATGATTTTTCTTCTTTTTGCTGAATACCTTTACCTTTCTTTCAGTCCTGGCTTTTTCTCAACTTCCCAATTCAACAACAGCATATTTGGAAGGAAAATCAGGTGTTTATCTCAGAGACAAATCACAGTACTGCTACACTGTAACACTATTGATAACTTTTGAGTAAGGAAAGTAAAATTTTGAGAATTTTTTCACTCAGGTAGATGTTTAATTGGATAGTAAAACGTCATCTTAATTTTTGAGATTAATATCTCTCATTGATGACAATGTAATTTACGTGTATGCATCAAAAGGGAGAACTTCACCATCAAATGCACACAAGAGCTTGAACTTGCTCAATTCATTCTTCTGGCAATTTCAAACTCTCATGTCTCTGCAGGGTGTGTTGTGCTTGTTTTTAGCTTATTTGGAACCTGCTGATAGCACATCAACATAGTTATTAAAAAAAAAAAAAAAAACCTGCTATTAATTCTTTGAGTAAAGGAAGCAATTTAGGGGACCTCACAGGTTCATTTGGGCTAGTGCTTCAGATGAAGTCAACCTCCACAATGAAGGAGCACTAACCACCAGCCCTAAACACAGTTGCTTCACTCTGGGACACTGTACACACAGTACTCCAAAATACTAATTTTATATACGTAGTGATAGTGTTTAGCAATGTGTACAACAGATCATTAGTATTAAGTGTACAGTACATTGTCAATGCATGAATTTAGGAACATTTTCATTTGAAATTTAAAAACTAATCAGATTGAACAGTGTAGAACTCATTCTAGCATCATAGAATGGCATAGGATGGAAGTAATACTAAAGTTCCAATCCCTCTTCAACAGGAAGGGAGAGCTTCCACTGCTCCTGGCAGTGAAACTAAAAGCCCCTGCCCTGTCTTCAACACTGGCAGGGATGGGGCATCCACAACTTCTCTGAGCAGTCTCACAGGGAAGGATTTCTTCCTAAGAAGTCATTGATTGATATACACTGTAGTTTTTTTATCAGTATCAGACACTTGCAGCAAAGTAGTCTTTATTTTCCTAGCCTGTATAAATAGATATAAACCCATGCACATACATGGCACTATCTGTGGCAACACAGAACCTGTTCAACATCAAATTTCAGACATCACAGAAGTATGACCTGTAGAAGTATACACAATTTGCATTGCCTAGGAGATCCTATCACATAGGGAATAACACTTTGATTACTGCATACAGGCCAGGTCCCAGGATGCCTGTGTAAACACACAGGATTTTCTTTCTTCTTCTCCATACCTAGAAAAGTTTTTACAAAATGGAAGCATTTTAAAGTGTTGAGAAGATGTGTTTCCATACTAAAATACAATTAATTTTTTTAAGTTGTCTTAAGAAAAACTTAAGTAATTTTAATCTGTGGTTTAAAACACTCTTAACACTAGAAATTTTTAAATTAATTTACCAATAATAACTATTTACATCTGTGGAATTTTTCTTACCAGAGGTGAAATTGTTGTGCAGGCATCTTAACAAATAGTTTAGTGATTATTCTTTTGTCTGTTGCATAGGAACGATTGTTTTCAATGATGAAATAATCTTACTAGTAAATACCAGCATACAATTTCCCAGCTCTGGCTGTAAAATTTCATTCAGTTTTACAGCTCCAGCTTCAACTTGCTATGCGTTAATTATTCAGCGAGTCTATGCTCCTGGTATGCATCTTTCCTATTTTGCAAATTTTCATCTGTATCTCAGTTCCATTCTGTTCTTCATCTGCTACAAATATTTCTGTATATTTTACTATATTTATATTAGAATTATAATTATTTCCATGTTGTTATTAATATTGATAAAATATTTTTGCACACTGATTGATAATATCAGTTAAGAAATGTCAAGCTTTTAAGAAAATTTATGAAAAAAATGGAGAATCTAGGAGACAACCAAGAATCATAAAAGGTTTAGAAAACATGATCTATAGATAATGGCTGTATTAAGTAAATCAGTTTATAAAACAAGAGAGATGATTGAGGTAGTACATGACCTGACACTTAGAGGCTAATTATTAACTGTGTTCAAGTTCCACTGCAAGCCAGACAAGAAAAGTTGATATAACTAGCGGAAATAAACCCTTTGTGCAGCTAAATAAAAATTACACCTGGGATGTAGAGAACTTCTGTCTTGACTAAATTCAGCAACTTGGACACTAATCTGTTAGGAATAACCTGGCTATACTGAAGCCTACTTGGACATTTTGGACATTTGCCATTAGCAGAGTCCTATGGGTCACAGGTTTACAAAGAACAGAGTTATTTTCTAAATACAGTATCTCAGAATTGCTGCTTTTTCTACAGCAATACAGTATTTTAGTTTATATCTCCCTTGAGATTTCTTGACTGTCAGGGCCTCAACAAAGAGAAATGGATGCTATAAAACATATTTTTCTGTTCCATAAAAATTGCTGGAGAATTTGTATGCTTAGGTTAAAGAAAGTACATAAGACAAGACTGAGAGTGTAGGCTGAAACAAGGTTTTGGACTTGTATCCAATAACTACTGTAATCTAAATCTGAAATGGAAGAAGGAGCATATCTTACAAACTACCAGATACACAAATTAATCTGATACAGTTTCCATTAAAAATCTGACCAAAATACACAAAATTCACTTCCTCCCCAATATTTTATCCTCTGCTTTTAAGTCCTTCTATCAAATATTTTACCATTATCAACTGACACACTTTCAATGATTTTAATTCATTCAGTTCAACTCTATATTTCTTTTTAAGCTAGTATATAAGAAAATAGCTAAAATAAACAGATGTTAAAGATATCCTTCTTCCCTACTTGTCCTTCACAAATGTCATAAAAGTTTTCATATGATTAGAACAGTTCAATGTTTCTGTATGCCAAACTGATTATCTATAATCTAATAGTATGGGAGTCATTTAAAGAAATAAACTAAAAATTTCACCTACTTCTTTCTAGCAAATTTAAGCAAAATTATCAATCAGTTTTTCAGTGAAGAATGAGCAAAAATGAAGGGAAGAGTCTAAACAATTCAGTGATACTACCCGATTACAGAAGGTATGAATACGAGCTTTAAATGTCTATGTATGTTTGCTACTTTTGATTACTTGAACTGTTTAGTATAACAATAGAAAGAACATGGAAGAGTACTGTGTCCTTGATGCATTACAAGTCACCTACAAATATGCATTTCTTCTGAAACACATCAGGAGAATTGCAGTAGTGATTCTGAAGGGTGATGCATAAGTTCTCAATTTACTATTAGCAACTTGGAAAAAAAGAAGCATGTGAGCACCCACCATCACAACTGATGTTCTTATAGAACTTTTAAAGGACAGATGCTTCAACTTTTCTAGTATAACTCTGTAGTACTTAAGAAGACTTCAAAAAATACGTGAAGATTCAAGCACAAAAAGATTTGATTAAAAATAAGTATAGATTTAAAAACAAAACAAAACAAAAGTTTCAAGTACTGCTTTTGCTAAAAAAAAACAAACAACAAAACAAAAAACAAAACAACAAAACAAAGACAAAACAAAACAAAAAACCCAAACAACAAAAAAANAAAAAAAAAAAAAAAAAAACTGAAAGAGCTTATTCAGTCCTGCAGTGATTCTTTTAATTATTATTATTTCACTAATATGATGTATCCTTCTTAAAAAGTGTAATTGAACCAAGGCTGAGATCCTTGTATTTCAAATTCATTTGGCTGAAGATGTACATCCCGAATAGAGTCACAGAAAAATTACCAAATAGAGATACAATGAATTGCATAAAAATGGTGGTAAATGACAGAAATTGCCTCAGTCAAGTAACAAAATTCAAAAAGAAATTTTACATATTTTTTCTTAGTTATGTTGGAGGTTTTTTGTTTGTTTTTTTTTTTGTTTGGTTGGTTTTGTTTGTTTGTTTGTTTTGTTTTGTTTCTTTGTTTGTTTGCTTGTTTGGTCAGCAGACAAGCTATAGCAAATATTTTCCTAAATCTTCATTTACTTTAAAATTTGGATCTAACTTATAGGCTTATTATCTATATTGCTTAAAATACACAGCTTCTATTAAAGCACAAGCATTGGTATCTCTAATAGGATCTACAAATAGGCTATGGAGTTTTGCATTTAATTTTAAGAAAATGCAATCTCTTTATTATGGATAACTTCTCTTTTACAGTTGGAGGGAAAAATATATAAGTAAACTTATAAAATAAGAGTTTATTTCTTCAAATAGTAAACACTGGTTTAAATAGAGTGACACATAATTATTTTAGAAGAAACTGTGTATAACTATGTCTCCAAATCTTTCCTTCATCTAGCATCTAAAGCACAGAGATGTTCATCAAATGTTAGGATGAACCAAACATTGGGATGACTTTTTGAAGAGTAAGGCAGTAGTAAGCAGCTGTAAGGATGCTGGGAGTTACCCACAGCACGAGCTTTGGACTGTTGGTGGGTTTTCATTCCTGTGCAACTCCCCCTTCTCCCACCCCCACCTCCCTTCCCTCTCTTATTTTATTTCTTTCCTGAATGACAAAAATAAACAGACAAAATAGCAATAATGAGCTGGACTTTTCAAAGAGGATATACTACTTTAAAGGGATACGATATATAAATAACAGAGTCAAGAATATGACCTTGGAATTTCAAGTCCAAATTTAGTTTACTAAGCTACAGTTTCCAAAATGTCATTACTGTGTATACCACCATATGTTGTTTAAATATCCTTGCATACAGAATTAGATTGCTGCATGACTTTCTGAACATTTCTCCTAAATGCATTTTTTTCTAAGCGTACAAAATACAGATGCTGTGACTGAGAATGGACAAAGAGGTTTGGGTAGTAAACCTGAATTCAGATAGAATTACATAGGTTTGATGTTCAATGCCAAATTGGTTTTAAAATTGCTATATGACAACCTACAGTCTGAAGCTCTGCAAAATTTGGAATCTCTGGTTTTATCTGTCCTATTATCTTTAAACATGTAGAGGATGTTAAGACCATCTGAAGTTTGCCATTTCAAAGAAGTACATATAACATTCGGCTATTATGCTTGTCAATTTGAAATCCATTTCCAGCTGAGGTCTAGAACACAGATTCAGGTTCATTTAAACATAAACTTATGTTTTCAGCCTGACATCTTCAGAAACTGAGCATTTGTGCTTTGCATTTTATGTAGCTGAAAGTTAAAAACAAACCGAAAGAAAATTACCTAGCAAGGAAACATTTTTGCATCAAAGGAGATTCAGTTTGTTTGTGCTTGTTCTGTAAATAAACTTGAAACTGTTGTTGAATTCTTGAGATTGCACCTAGTAAACATGAGGTTTGATTATATATAGCAAAAAGTGTACACCTGTTGTTTTTTCATCACATTAGTCTGGGAATCAGATTTGCAATATTCATATTAAGAACAGAGATAATAGTTAACTGTTTTTCTGCCAATAGATAAAAAAGTGGCTGACCCTGATCAGAATAAAAATCCATCTGACTGGGGAAAAAAAGAGTTGTTTAGGGAAGAATATAAGGATGATGCAAACATATCTGCTTGATTACAGTAGGCTTATAGTCTCTCCAAGTTTCTAGTAATGTACTGTTCAAAGATGCCCTAAAGAACGGTATTCCCTTTAAGTTTAGCAGTCTGTCAAGTAGGTTTTGTATTTCATTCCCTTTTACCAATATTGTTTTGGAGGAACTGTTTCTATAAGAATGAACCTCCAGCTTTGCCTCAGGGAAGGGTAGGGGAGGAAAGGAAGACGCTGTTGTGATTGAAATGGAACCCATTCCTTCTTTTGACCATGTTTTTGGTCAGACAAGGTGGAGGTCACTGCCCTTGCCTTCCCATGGGTTGTGAGATGCTACCACTGCTGCTGAGGGCAGAAGGCTGTAACTGTTCATGAGATGGTTGTGCCATCATGAACTGTTTGTTTTGTTTTTCTGGAAGCCACCAGGTACTGTTTCTGCAGGAGCTGAGAGGAGTCAAGTCAGAGGTAGCCCTGTGGGAATGAGCCCCAGCCAAGCCACAAGAAGTTGCCACAGCTGCAGCCACTGAAGCCAGAAAGAAAATGAAGGTGTAACTAACTCTGTGACCACTGCTCTGCCTCACTGTCCCTGCTGCTGTCCTGCCTTCTGAGAGCCAAGCCGGATGGGACCTGGGTCTAACTGGATGACATGCACTAAGTAGTTTAATAGTATAAGCTATTTTTGCAAATGAATATTTTTCCCCTAGGTTTTGCTTTTGCCCCTGAAATTTGGGTGAGAGAGGGGTGGAGAAGGGAGAAACTAAAGCCAATCTCTGTCTGCTGCACCTTTGAACTGTTCTGATTGTATTGTTGCTGCTGCTGTTATATTTCTTTCCAGTAAACTGTTATTTTTAACTTATATTCCTCACATTTTGTCTCTCTGTACTACTGAAAAAGGGGAGAGGTTTTAATAAAAGAGGAGGGAGCTAATTCACAGAAGTTTCTGCAGCAGCATTTATCTTAAACCAAGACACAGTCTTTTATGGACTTTTCTTCCAAATGCCTCCTGACTGTGTGGTGGTCCAATAGTCTTGTGACCCTAAAGCAACATATACCCACTTGAAATATATGTTTGGTGAAAGACATATACTCTTTCACTGCTTATGAAGTTGCTTTTGGAAATATTTGTAAAAACAGATATACTCTTCTAGTAGTTTGCTATGATAGATGTGATTATGTTTCTGCCCGAAAAACCTGACAGAATGCCAACATGTTTAGAACGCAATACCAAAGACACTCTTTCATTAGTTTATATGCAAGCCTCCCAGGAATATCTAGATCTCCAATATTATGTTTTTTCAGCCATTACCAATGATCATCCTCATTCTTAGGATGAAGAGAATTAGCTTAATATTTTCAAGATATTGAAGTAATTTTCAGTAAAATTACTGAAAATTATTACTAAATTGTCACAGTTGACCTGCTATTACTAATTAAATCTTTTTGACTTTATACAAGGTTACTGTCAGAAAAAAATATTGCCTCTTTCTTTTGATGATATTCCTGTACAGAATGTTATTATATCAAGACTATGCTACAATAAGTTAGTGGCCTATAACATTAATTTTGCTGAATTTGTATCTAATAGGTTTCTAATTCCTGTGTACTTCACATTGTCACAACTAACATAAATGTGCCTTTAGAGAGATTGCTACCAACGTATTTTAAATTATCTAAGGCGCTTTTTATACTGTAAATTCTTTTGTGAATTTTTTTATCCATCTAAACTTCTAATAAAAACTAATTTTTCACAACTAGTACAAGGTCAGTAAAAATTGAAGTGCTAGAGGTGGCATAAACATAAATATTACTATATTTTCTGGCTGCAGACTTAGCAATTAATATTTGAAGCAATCTTGAAAATAACAAATTTTTCATGACTATGTTTTAGCAGTTGATTGTCTGTAAATGTAACAGAATGCCAGTACTCCTTGCATGCCTTTCAAAAAACAGGGGCTATACAAAATTGTTATCAAAGTCCTGTAATGTGAATAAAAAGAACAAAAGACTGTTTCACTATGCTTGTAGTTTTTAATAGCCAGTGGATTTGATGGGTTAACACTGAGGGTTTAGCATTAATAATACTATGACCAGCTTATAAAATGATTGATAGAATTCATATTACAGAGAAAATTTTTGTTCAGACTGCATTTGGAAAGCTACAAAAACCTGTGGTCTTACTGCAAATTGTGCCAGAAAAGTACATTCCAATTACATGAAAGAAGATCAGAGATATTGCTTGGAACTTGGAATAATCTGTTTCTGAAGTACTGCTTGCTTTGGGGAAGCAGCCAAGGAATTTTAATGGGCATAATGAAAAATAAGAATGGTTCGCAATCAGAGTAGTTCAGAATTGCAGTAGGTACAAAAAGGCTGTAGAATTAACATCCTTTGAAATTTCCAAAGCTATTGAAGAAAAACCATTAGTAATCTGGTCTAACTTTGAAGTTAGCCCTGCTTGAGAAAAACGTTGGACTAAATACCTGCAGCTATCCTTTACGACACATTTTTCTATGTGTTCTATAAAAGCTCTATACATCAGTGTTGTGCTTGGCAAAGTTGATCTGACAAAATATAAGAAAAAGCTTATCTGCACATGATTCTGTGATATAATTTGTGAGAGAGAAGTCTGCTTTCCCCTACAGGCCACAAGAATGGTGTGCTAACCAGTACTTACAGTAATAATGTTGTCTTATTTAGCACTTCAGGAACACTGATCTAAAGTAGGTCTGGTAAACAAGTACATTTAACTGTCTTCTTTAGTTCTCAACTTTCTATTGTTTGTGTGTAACACCACCTTCTGTCTATGTGTTTGGACACTACCTAAATTAAACTCACAGATTCTTTCTTTCTTCCTTACTTTCTTCCTTCCTTTCTTTCCTTTCAGCACAGTCTCAGTGGAGTGACTAGCAATATGAGTGTGAATTATCACATCACATATGGTCTCAGTACATATTTTGCTATTCAAACAGTGCAAGGATGAATACAGGAATTCATTCTTGTTCCCTCCATGATTTACCCTGGAAAAAGTCTAATTTCTACAAGGTAATGGTCCCTACAGCTGCCTGCTCTGCAGGTCCTGTAAAATTCCCCATGGGTTGCTTAGAAGCTCTTCTTCAGTACTGCCCTACCTTCAAGTGTACTCAATCCAAGAGCATTAAAACACAGCCTTAGTCTACCAAAACAAAGCAGAGAGATATTAAATCAAGAATTTCTCATCACTTACTTTCTTCCTGTTTATTTGTTATAGCAGAGTCTGGTTTTCTGCATTTGTCTGGAGGATTTTACACTTCCAAGAATTTTAGCTTTTCACACATACACAAATTTAATCCTTGTCTGCAAGCACAGTTTGTCCAGAGTCCAGCAAGTTTATAAAACAATTTCTGAGGGGAAAAGTGTATTTGTTGACATGCTCACTTATACAAATCAAGGCCTTTAAGGTAGGTCACTATGGACATCTAGGCTACCTCAAGCAGTGTGAGGCTGAAGAGGAAAGCTGATTTGACATGTGGTTTTAATGTACACCAGCATGTCTTGCAGCGAGAAAGGCCCGGTTTCGATTCTCTGAGCTGGCTGGTGCTTCTTGACATAAAACTTCTTTGAATTCCTGGAGCAACCGGACAGAATTCTGCAGTTTCAGCAGATCAAGACACAAAAATGAAGCTTCTGGAATTTTCAGGGTGGAACTTCAGGGGGGAAGGAAATAAAGCCATAAAGTGGCCTTGGAGACTGCATAAGTCTCCTTCTGCATCATGGAGACTGCATAAGTCTCCTTCTGCATCACAGCCTCAAGGCATGTGTCTGCCTAGAGCAAATCTTCACAGCTCAGTAAAGAATCCTTGAAAATTAGTGTTTTTAATGTGAGTGTTAGCACAGCTCGTATTATGAGATAGCTTTGTACTGTGGAGATGCAGAAGACTAAAAATTAAGAGGAAAAATCTAATAAAAAATATATGCTGGACCTCAAAAGAAAATGAAGCATCAGAGCAATGTAACTTGACAGAACTGCTGGAAATTCTTTTCTATTTCCCTCCTTTCAATAGTTGCAATTTCCCAGACAAAACACAATATTACTAAAATCAGCCTGAGGACACAACTAAGACAGAAGGAAAATTAGATTTAAAGGAACCTCGTGATCCCACATTCATGTTTTTGTCAGAATCAAACCTACCTGCAGAATTTCTATGTGAATGTAGGTAGGGGGGGAGAGGGCGGGGAGGAGAGAGACAGAGAGGGAGAGAGACAGAGAGAGAGAGAGAGAGAGAGAGAGAGAGAGAGAGAGAGAGAGAAAGGGGTTGTATTTTTGAGTGACAGGATTCAAATTCCAAACTACAAGTTAAAGAAAAAAGTGTTTAAGCAATGCAAGAAATAACCACAAGAATGCAGAAGACAAAAAATTGATGATATAAAACCTTGAAGGGAGGGAACCAAAAAATACCATCCTTTTTATCCAGAATATTGTGTGATGAGCCAGTACCTCCAATTCTGATCAGTTTTGTGGTGAAGTTTTGCCCAAACAATTACATTTTCTCATTATAAGAGTAGAAACCACAACCCTAGTTTCCTGTTCATAAAAATACCATTACACACCTAGCATGTGTCATTACTTCTTGGGACACATCTGCTTTTAAATCAAAGCAGGAAGGGATGAGCCAATAGCAACTTAGCCAAGTAATGACTTAAGTGAGATATGCTAAAAGCCTAAGATTGCAACAGTATAAGTATGCCAGCTTTTGCTTGCCACTTAGAGCTCCCTTCCCTTGCCAAACTGTAAATAAATTGAGTAACTCAGTTCTGTGTGCAGACTGGCTTCTTGTACACTGGGTGAAAGAATGCAATTTTGGGACAAAAGTATCACCCTTCAGAGGTCAGTAGATGGGAAAGCCATGACTCAGTGGCCTGACTTTTCAGATCATGCTTTTGCCTAAAATTCCCCCTCTCCTTTATTCTTCATTTTGCTTTGAATTTGTTCTCTTATTCTTCCTCTCCCTCTCCCTAAATGAGTCAAAGGTGTCAATGTTTGTGTTTTGTAAAACAGATATACTTTGAATTCTCCTGCGGAAACTGCACTTGCTGCTTAGTAACAGCAAGGATATGAATCTGTTTTTCAGTTCAGAATTCTCTTTCCTCACAAAGGGGCACAATCATTGTACTGATGGATCACCTCTCTCTGTGTGGCAGTTTTGACCCAGTGTCTGCCCAAGTCCCCCCTTTCCCAGAGTGAAAGAACAAGAAGGGAAAAAACAACAACAACATCAAAAAACCAACCAACCAAACAAAACAAAACAAAAACAACAAAACAAACAAACAAAAAACCAGATGAGAGATAATGGCAAAACAAACTCTGACTGGCTAAAAGACTTAAATTTATTACTAAAAAGAGAAGAGCTAATGAGCAAGAAATAAAATTGTCTTAAAAACACCTTTCTCCTCTCACTCCTCCCTCTTTCCAGCAGTGTGAGGGAACCAGGAATGGGGTGTTTGCAGTCAGTTGTTGTTTCTGCCATTGCTGATGAGAAATCTACCCAGGCAGCAGTTCTCAATCTGCTGTCCTGTGGGTCACTCCATGGGGTGTAGTCAGGTCTCTGCACACCAGTGGTCCTCCGTAGGCTGCTTCTGTGGGGTCCCTCCCACATGAGACAGTCCTGAGTCCACCCCCCCACCTGAGTCCACCCCCGCACCCCAGGCAACATTTCTACCAGGGGAAAAACCTGCTCCAGCATGGGTCTCCTTCCCCATGGGTCATGGCCACAAGTCTTGCAGGATCCCACTCAATCCTGCACCTCCCACAAGACAACAGCCCCCTTCACGCATCCACCTTCTCCTCCATGGGCTGCAGGAGGGTCTCCACACCCTGATGCTTCTCCGCAGGCTGCAAGGGTGGGGCATAGCTTTGAGTCCTTCCCCTCCTGCTCCCAAGGGGGTCCCTTCTTCTCCTGCTCCTGCTCCGACCTTGACCTCTGCATTGTTATCCCATGGCTGGGATTTTCAACTGTCCCACACTCCTAAATTCTTAAATATGTTATCAGAAGTGTGACTGTGATTCCTAATTGGCTCAACTATAGCCAACAAGCAGGAAGGACCTGGATGTCCTTGGCTCCACTGGACAGGGGAAGCTTCTAGCAGCTTCTAACAGAAACCATCCTGGACAGCCTTCCCTTCTACCAAAATTCAGCCACAGAAACCTACACCACTTTGAATTATCAATTTTCGGGGAAGTGCCTCAATAACTGACCTTATTTTCAGGTGCTGAGCCCCTAGCAGCTCCCTTTAAAGTAAATGGAAGTTTTCAGAGCTTCAGCATTTCAGAATCAGGGCACTTCAATTTTTTGCCTATCTCTGGATTTATAAATCTGGCTTGAGGTTCACTTTTCTTATTTTAACTTTGCTCTATAATCCAACATCAAGGAAAAAGTGATGAAAGCAGATTGACTACAAGAAAGAAGGGCTCCAGCTTTGGAATGCCTTTTTCTGTCTGCTGGAATTCATTATTAAAGAGACAGTGTGAGTTAAAATAATGACTGTTAATTCAAGCATTATTTTTTATTATGTTACAACTATAAATAACAATTAAGATTATGCATCTCAGAACGGTTTTTGGCTCCTTCTCCACCTTGTTATCTTTATGTTTTTGACAAGACTGCTTGTAAATCTGATGTTTGCTCAGACTTGGCCAGGTTTACCTGAAATGTTTCTAACATGAGAAGCCTTACAGTTTGAACCAAGCCTGACAAGCCTGTCAGATCTCAAGTGGGTACTGAACTACTTTCTTAATAGGCTAAATTCAAAAGAGAAAGTCATACCTATAGCTGTAATACTGTATGTTGTTACAGATCACAGATACTAGTGAAACGAGGTCATTTAAAAAAATAGGTACTTGCCATAAAGCAGCTAATACAGCTGGAAAGCAAACAAACCAAGAATTACTCTCCTTACACACAGGTTATTCTGATGACATAAATTTTTTTTTTACAGGTATTGTTCTCCCACATTTCAGATTATTTTGCAACTCAGTGGTTCATGACAGGTTTTTATCTGGTCCACAGCAGAATAGCACACTCAGACCTGAACCGAGGTGACACACTTTTTGGGCCAAAGTTTTGGGGAACTGCATCAGTTTCTGCATGTGTTTTCCACTTTGAAAAGAGGCATATGTGTAGTACTAAAGACATGACAACTTTTATTTCTTTAAGAAAATACTTCCATTAGTGTTATATTTTGCATTGCGTCACAAACCAGGTAATTTCCACTCCTTAAAGAAAAGGATGCATGCAGCATGAGCCAATGAAGAAGCCACCAAATCTTCAAGTCATCATAGCAGAATAAAATATGATGGGTTTTATTTGTCAGAAATCTGATACACTAATACACAGCAAATAACTAGGCCAGCAGGAAGTAAAACCACCATACTACTAATTTCAAAATTATCAGGACTTCAGTTCTGTATGAAAAAATAAGTGAGACAAAAAAAAAAAAAGAAATGCCAGGGAAAATTATAAGCTACTCCCTCAGCATCTCTGGAGCACATCCACTAATGCACATAAAACCGCACATATTTCTGATGATGGTTAACAATTGCATAACACTTACAAATTGTGAGGGCCCCAAACATTTGCCTTTTCTCATAGGAAATTTTTGCTTACCGATCTTCTACTTAAGTGCTTTGAGAAGTACCACTGACTCAGAAGTAACACTATTTCTTGTCCCCTACCAATTAATATTTTTGTTCAGAAAACATTTTATACACAGTTTTTGTGAATGAATCCCTGTAAATCTACAGAACTAGCACAGCCAATCCCAATAGTCAAAGGCAAAAATCAAACTGCAGTGAAAGTAATATAATTAAAATGTAGTGCAGCACAGAACCTGGCTAGCAATTCTTACCTTTACCACAGATCTTAAAAAAGGAGTTGCATTTTCTAGATATAGAGAAGTATGAGTCAGGAGGCCCTTCCCAGGAATAATTTCTTGAGACTACATAGGGATTATAAATGTGAATAAATTTCTACTGCATCTGTTAGAAAGAACTGAAATAATTTCAACAGATTAGAGAAAATGATGTAAGAACTAAAGAAAAGATAAATGGCTTAAGTCACACCCCTTAACAAATAAATTAGATACTTGTGCTACTCTCTGTATTAAAACAAGATAACCTGGGTTCCAAGCATCTTAAGACTACACTTACATTTATGTATCTCCATGTAGGTGTCTAAGTTCTTATTATAGATAATGGAGATATATGAAAACAGAAAGTAAAGCTTAAAAACTAGACTGACAACTAAGTCTTTCTGCTTTCACAGAATCAGTGAATGGTTGGGGTTGGAAGGGAAATCCGAAAGAAAACTTGTCCAAGTCTTCTGTTCAAACAGGGCTACCTGAAGGCAGTTGCTCAGAACAATACCCAGATGGCTTTTGAATGTCTTCAAGGAACCTTCTGTGTTTCACTTTGTGCACATTTCCTCTTGTTCAGGGCATCACTGAAAGCAACCTGACTCCATTATATAAATTCTATGCATTAGGAAAATTCTTCTGAGCCTGCTCTTCTCGAGGCTAAACAGTCACAGCTTACTCAATCTGCTCTTTTATGAGAAATGCTCCAGTCCTTTCATCATATTTCTATCCCTTCAATAGACTTTACATGTCTATGTGTCTCCTGTACTGGGGAGAACAGAACTGGACACAATACTCGGTGTGGCCTCACCAGTTCTGAGTAGAAGTGCAGGACTCCCTTGGACTGTCTGGCAAACATTTCTCCTAATGCAGCCCAGGATACCATTAGACTTCTTTGACAAGGGGACACACTGCTGACTAATGTTCAGCTTGTTGCCCACCAGGGCTCCCTGGACCTTCTCTACCTAGCTGCATTCCATCTAGGTGGCCCCCAGCATATATGCTGGGGGTTGGTCCTCACCATGTGCAGGATGTTGCACTTTCCCTTGTTGAACTTTATAATGTTCCTGTCAGACCAGGCCAGGACAGGATAGACTCCAGGTTGTTAAAGGTCCTACTAGATGGCAGCCTGATTCTCTTGCATATCAGCTACTTTTCCCAGTTTTGCATCATCAGGAAACTGTTAAGGTTATGCTCCGTCCCACTATCCACATCCTTAATGAATGTTAAACAAACAGGATTAGACACACTACTGACCAATGGAGTACACCACCAATTATTGGCCTCCAGTTAGGCTTTGCGCAGCTGATATCTGAGCCTGGCCATTCATCCAGTTTTCAATCTGATCATCCAACCTACACAACACCTTCTCTATGAGGATCATAACGAAACAGTACCAAAAGCCTTACCAAGTCCAAGCAGACAATATCCACTGCTCTCCCCTTGACTATTGCACCAGCTATTTCATCAAGTTGGCAAAGCACATTGCAAGTATCACAAAGTGAGACAAGACATTCTCTAGGTGTCACTAACCATGTCACCTAGAACTTACTGACAAGAGTAAATGTTTGGTTCATTTGTAGGACCTGCACACAGATCTGTAGCATGCAGACAGACAAGGCTTGCGTTTGACTATGTGGAAATGAGATCCTGCTTTGCCAGGTGTTTTTCCCTCTTTGCAGAGATGCTGAACTCAGGCCGATTCTTGCTCTTCTCCTAGACAAGAAACTGGCTTTCCCAGAAGACTCTGCCATGTTTCCTCTGGTGGCAGCATTGGATGATTCCCATGCAAGCCAGCCACATATCCTTTCTAGTGACTTCTCTATCTTGACATTTGGAGGAGCATTTCCATTCCAAAGATGATGTCTGAAGAGATAAGGAAGGAAGCAGGTAGGATGACAAGGCCTGACTGTCTCACCTGAAGTCATAACGAAGCCAGTGTAAAGGCAACATCAGTGTGGTAATCTTTCTTTCCACCTACAAGTGGTGCTGCTTCCCCACTCCAGCCAGGGGAGGGGATATGGCAGGGGATAAATCGTTTAGCTTTTACGAGTCTGAGTTATAGTGTAACTGCTTTCTCTCAGCTGAAAAACTGGCAAGTTAAATAGAAATATCTTGTGAGGTGAATTCAACTCACTGACTGTCATCTACTACAATAATATACAAAAAAGTCAGCCTGAATTAAAAAAAAATAAATTGATTTTTACTGCATGAATTACAGAAAAAACTTTTCACTACAGTTCGTTCTCTATTGTCATGTTCTAGAAGAAGTCAATTAATGCTATGTAAATGCAACACAAACAAATAGTGAATTACATCTATTTCTTTTATATCAATTAGGACTGTTGTGCGTAGTCTTGATAAAACTATATATAAAACTGCAATGTAAGAAACATAAGGAGGTCCAATGCAAAACTTGAATCTATTTTTGTACTCTTAAAACTGGATAAAGTAAGTTATCTGAATGGGAGGAGTCATAAAAAACCTTCCAGAGTTTGGCCTGAATTTCAGTGTACACTATCATCCCGGCTGCACAGCAGCAATTATAACAGAGACTGGGGAGCTCGGGATTATAAATTCCATGAAAAGTAGTAGAACAATTAATTCACCTTGAAAATATTACTTAACTACTTGGCTACTGAGAAAGAGGTGACATAGAATTGTACCAGCCTCAGCATTTAAATCAACATCCACTCTAATTCAAGAATTGGTTATCTTACATTCATGAAGTATGGCATTTTTCATCTACACAAGTCCAATATACCAACTAAAGATACAGATTTGGAAATACTCATTTGGCATTTATTTTGCCAGTCAATCTATTAAGGTCTGCAGGTAGCTGAGTGAAACTTCAGATAAGGCATAAATTAGTCAAATTTCTTCATAGCGTCTATAAAGTTTTATGAAGTGGAAGGTAGCTCAAAGGTCATCTGTTGCAGTCAAATGATCTGCCATGGATAGGGACTCCTTTCATTAGACCAGGTTGTTTGAAGAATGATCCAGCCGGATTTCAACACTTCCAGGGAGGGGGCATCAGCAGAAACATAAAAGAGGGCCACTTACTGAAAAGTGCTTGAGTTTTTTTACAAAAACATACAGGAAGTTTCATAATTTCCTTCTTGACCAATTCTCAAAGAAATCGTATCACAAGCTTCTAAAATTCATGGTGATTATTCCACTAGATATGCTATTTTAATGGTACTATCTTGTCCCTGAAGTATCATTTTATATTGCACACAGCTATTTTTCCCATCTTCTCTTTTCACAGCACAGTCCTATATCTGTTCTCAGTAGTTTTGATGTGAGCATAGGCACATTTTGATAAATAACAACAACAAAAAATCATTATAAGATTATGTATTTGGAATATGTAGCTGACATGTAGCAATCTACTTTCAATTCACCTTTCTTTGTGGAAATCTACCTGGTTTCACTGGGAATTGTAACTGACAGATTTATAAAACGACCAGAACACTAACGTCTCTTTTATTCATATAACAATATAAAACCAAATACATCCACATTCAACAGAAGATAGCTGAAGATATTCCTATCTTAGTTTTCAGAGGCTGACTAATTTGAGTGAAACATTGTTTGAAATGGCAGCACAGGGAGTCCATATGTTTGCAGTTAAGTTGTTAGTTTTTCAGCCTTAATTCAGAAAGAATGGAGTCTGTATAACCATAAATCTTGAGGGAATTTCAAAGCTTCACATTTCAGTTGGACAATTTATTGAATCTCAATGTTCTAGTGATCTATGCCACTGTATTTCAATGCTCAAATCTCTTGACACTTTAGGTTAAAAAAACAACCAACACACACACATGAAAAATCCAACTCATAAACAAACAACAAAACCCAAATGCCTAAGATTCCTACTAAGTAAATATCTTTTGAGAAAAAAATCCAATAAAATTTTTACCATGGATGTGAATATGTCTTGATGAAGCTATAGGCTATGTCTTAATTTGAATGTGGTTTTATTTTTTTTTCCTTATCCTGTGTTGCAATGACCTAATTTTTCATGAAAGAAAAAGACAAAACACAAAATCAATTAGATGATAATTCTTTGATGTCTCTTCCCAATAGAGAATCAAGAGCTCTCAGGCAAATGCTTTAGGAATAGGCATGATCTAATGCCAGGGGAAATCATCTACTACAAAAATACACAGAAGGGGGAAATTTTGCATGATAGAAAGAGAATCAGAAAACAATGGTGGAAGTTGAATCAAAGCAATAGCTAAAATTACTACGTTAGCTGACATCTCAGAAGTATCTGTGAATATATTTCCTAGTAAGATTTATAGTAATTTTATTTCAGTTGTACTTTTGGATAGGATTGTGTGTGACTGGGTTCTATCTGTCTCTTTGCTTATGACAACAGTTCCTGTGGCTATTCTAGCACCAGAAGAAGATCACAAAACCCAAGTAACATAAATTTCATACCAAATGCATCTGTCAAATTACAGTTCAGTTTTCACTGCTTGTCACTCATATATGTAACCATGGATCCTGCACAATAAACAACCATGGGTAGTTTGACTGAAAAACAAAATGCTATGCAGTGCAGCCATCTATTTAGCAACTTTTATATACAAAAATACCCAAACCAACTCATTCAGCCTTTCATCCCAATGGGACTAACACCATTGTTTCAGATTCCCTTTCTCCTGAGAGGAATGTCCTAATGATAAGACAGGCAATGAGAATTTGAGAATCAGAAACTTGGCTAACTCTCTCAATCCCATTTTGATTTCAGTTGTTTCTGTGTATGACTTAAAAAAAAACCAACCTATGAAGTGTAACTCTGGCAGAAGGAAAATAAAAAGCCAAAACTTAACATAACCATGTTCAGAGCAGAACTTTAACTATATGTGATAGATCCTTTGTGAAAACCCTTCTTTCCCTTTGCATCATTGCCTGTCTTACCCTAGATGGGCATAAAAAACCCAAAAAACACTATGGAGTGTCTGGGGCAGTAGCTTATTTTAAAACAGATTTCCTGCCTTGCAAAAAGGCATACATAATTTTTCACCAAAAAAAAAGTCTTCATCTTCTGCAGAACAGTCATTTTATTGACTCACAAAGTGAATGGATACAAGATGTATCATTTGCAAATAACCAAGTTCAGCATTGGGAAACTCTTGCTTTGAGCAGCCATACGGAATCATCTGCCAGAATTACACATTTTTTTTCTTTTTTTTTTTTTTTTGCTGAATTATGGGAACTGTGACAAATATTAATAAAACACTTCTAATTGTATTATGTTTATTGCCTCACCTTGGCTAATCTGTCATTAGGTGATGGAATTTATTCTCTTGTTTAGCTCAGACTTTAATATTGCAGGCACAAGGTGATCTTCAAAAATTGTTCTCATTTTGACTGTATTGCTTTTTTATTCACATGTGTCAACAGCATCTGGTAAGCATGCACTGAGAATTCCTAACTTACCTCTAAGATCTGAAATTAGTTCAAGATCTGGAAAGAGCATGAGGGCAGTTGGTAAAACAATGAATTTGACTAGTCTAATCAGCTGAATATACCTTGGAGCTATTTCTGACTCAGAAAACCCTTGTTCTGCTTACTACTACTACTATTTTAGGGCTAAATCTGAAATACCTCTCTGAAATTAGGAATTGACATACCTTTCATCAGCATAACAAACATCAGCCAGGTAAATTAAAATAAAAAGCAGTAATTTAGACCTAAATTTAAATTAAATTCATAAAGAGGAAAAAAATACTTTAGATTCTTTTCAATACTGCTCACTAATGGAACCCAGGCCATAGCATCAGGTGAACACAAGGTATGCCTAAATCAGACCACCTGCGTCACTACTTACTACTAGTGACAGGTCCTAGTGAGTAAAGGGAAAGATTTTATAAATGTGAGAAAGACTAAAGCTTACTTTTCACTTTATTATATTCCCACTTTCTGACAACCAGAAATTGCTAAATACTAAATCTTTTTTGCTACATTTAAGAGTCACTTCTAGGCATATTCTCCATGAATTGACCTAACCTTTCTTATGGAGGATGCTTGGGAGTCCACACATCTTCAAGAGAATGACTTCCATAACTTAGCAGTACACTATACCATTAATAAACACAACAAAAAACCCCAAACAAACAAACAAAGCAAAACAAAACAAAACAAAAAACCCTCCCCCAACCTATCAACCAGAACATTTTCCTCCACAGATGCAGCAGTTATCAAATATCACGTACTTATCAGCTTCCACCTCAGTGCATGACACACAGGTCACTGAGAGTTGTTGTCAACTGCATTTACTGAAATACACTCAGAACTCTTTGTTTATATTTGTAAAAGCAGCATCCAAGCAGGTCAGAACAGGACTGGGCAGGAACATGACAGGTAATGGACCACAACAATTCATAAATGGAGTAAGGGGAAAATATAAAGTCTGGACACAGCAGCATAACACTTCCTGTCTTAACAATACCAACAGTAAAACCTGCTTTCAGTTTTGCTTTTCTAAATCTGTCTGAGACTACAGGTATATTGGATAAATTAGGCTTAACATTTAAGAAAATGTTTTTTAAACTATTTTTCAAATGTTATTCTTTCATTTCATGTCACTTAGAAAATAAAAATGTTCAGAGTGTTATTATTCTACTGAGCCAAAAGTGTTTTGCACACTTCTGTCTTGCCACATTTTAAATAGTTTCCCAATGTCAGGACTATCAGGACCAGTTTATCCTTTAGTAATGTACTAGCAAAGGTAGTACTTTCAAACAATTAAGGGTCTGTTAAACAGAACAAAACAAAACAAGCCTCAAACCAAAATCAAGCAAAGAGAAACCCAAACAAACAAACAAAAAGTAAAAATCTACAGCAAAATTAACCTTTGACAGATGACACATATGAAAAGTAATGAAATGATTGCTCCTAAGGTACTAAATAAGGCCCCTAAGACTGCACAGAAATTCAGTCCAAGCAAAAATATATCTGCAGAGATGTCAGGATTAGACTAATTTCTATTCTTAACAAAGACTGAAAATTCTTTCAAGTTATTATAATATATATAAATATTAAAAAATATATGAATAACTTCATATATAGAGATATTCTTCTATCACAGTATAGCAATTTTCTATTTTTCAGAACCTGACTGAAATGATCCAAAGTTTTTCAGGAAAGGGATATGCTATTTCCAGTTTGTGTCTGGTGGAACTAACGAAAAAAAAACCCCAAGAACTTCTAGGTTTATGGTGAAATGGCAATTAATTAAATTACCATGTTTAGGTAGAATGGAACCATTAATACAGAAGGTACTTCCCAGCCCTTAACCATTTCACCAGTTTTAGTGATGACTCAGTGACAATATTACAGTATGCAAAGGCAAAGCTACATGAAAAACATTCTAAAAACTATTAAAAACTAATTAAATACTACATTTCAGTTTCATATCTAGATTTTTCAGAAGCATGCTTTACTACTATCTTTCTCTGGGAGCAGCTTGAGAAAGGAACACAATCTGAGTGGCAAAATTCATGCTGTATCTCTGAAGGCCAAATATCTAAAATACACTCTCAAGATTTTGCTTAATTCTTATTGTCTCCTCTCTTCTGACTCAGTGAACCTGAATGGTTCCAAGCACCATCACTGACTCTTTCCACTCATTTGTACAGGAGAGCAATCAAGGTTGAGCATTGCAGTTGCTCTGTGGAAATCCCCATTGTCCTCATATCCCAGTCTTCATTGCAGAGTAACAGGGAGTAGGTATTTTAACTTTAGAGAGGAAAATATGTCTCTAGGAACTTTGTGATAGGAAAAGACAAACACGCATTTCAGGAGATCACAAAAACATGTTTTTCTGAAAGGGATTTTCTTTAAAATCTGCAGTCAGGATCTATCATGAGAAGGAACCTTTCCTTGAGGCACTAAGAAAGCTACTTTGCTAAATTTACATTCAACTCCTTCACATACAGACAGAAAAATAAACAAATACCGTATTTATCTTTTTTGATGCTTTAATTTCAACTTTTTTTCTGTTTCCTTTTCTTTTAAAGTTAGTCTCATAATTATTTTTGTCTCTTGTTGACCAAAGTGACTCTGACTGTGTAAACACTATGGGCTGACCTTGGCTCCTGGAGCTGCTTTCCTCAAGGCTGTGGCACTGGACTTCTACCTGATCAACCACAGTGGGCACAGTCCTGCCCACCAACCACAGACAGTTGGTCCTGGTCTTGCCTGTCCCCATACCTGGAGGTGCGAGTCTAGGGCTACTAGTCTCATGTCCAGCACCCCCAAGTAGTTATTTTGCAAAAACCTCCCTTGGAAGACTGTGTTTGGGATGAGTAACAAGCAGTCCTTCTGACATCATGTTAATAGTTAAGCAGCATGGTGCTCTTAAAGAGAGGTTTACAGGGATTGGAAGGCATTTGTTTCCAGTCTGCCTTACGAAAGAGGTCACTCAGCTGAGCTGTTATGAGGACTGATCACTCAGCTCTGTGATCAGGCCAGCCAGCTGTCTGTGTGGGGACTTCTGAGCAGTGGGAAGAGGAGTTAACAGAAGATTTCCTAGAGCCAAATGTCCTTGGTGCTAGGAGTGAGCCGCAGTGATGTGAGTATCCCAAATGAGCACATGTAGCTCAGACAGAAACAGCAGTGCAAGCACCGAGGTCAGGGAAGAAGAAGGGGTGGACATTGCTCTAGGCTTGGAGAGCCTATGGAAGAACACGTTGATCCTGAAAGACTGCATCTTGTGGGAAGGAGCCGCAGTGGAGTAGGATAAAGTATGGGGAAGAAGAAACAGCAGAGGCAAATTGTTTCAGAGAGTGCTTGCAACCACACAGTCCTCACCAGTTCAGGGGAAAGAGAGGAGCTGAAAGTGAATATGGGCAAAGTCAAAAAGGCTGGAGGAAGGTGAGTGAGCGAGCAGCTGGTTGGGCATTTGTTGATAGCCAAGGCTAAACCCCCACAACAGGCCATCAGCTTCTTCCCCTGCAGTACTAGGTTTGGGAGAGGATGAGGAGGCATTAAAGTGTGTTATGAGATATTTGCTATGAGATATTTTGATATAACATTACCTGAAGACATTTAATGTTAAATAAATACACAATGAAGCCATCTGGTGCTTTTTTCTACTATATTTAGTAAGAATGAACAGCTTTATTTTGAGCTTATTTCTTCCCTCTCTCTCACTCTCTCTGTTGAACTAAGCTGAACATCCTACCAGCTACTCTCAGCCTTTATTACATTAAACAGATTTTTGCATCTGTGATCAACTCACCACAGTTCTTGGAGGCTCTACTCAGCCATTTCAGTTTTTAAACTGACAACCTCAAAATGCTTTTGCTTTCCACAAAGTAATTAATGAATCTGAAGTCTAGAAACCTCCATTTAGTAATTGTGACCCTTGTAACCTTAAACTGCAGCTTTACTTTAAAAAATCAGCAAGCATGGATATAACCCTCCCAAATCTTCGTTCGTGAAGTCTAGCCATGATGATGACTTTAAAAGATCTAAACTGTCTGTGTTCCTGATTAGAGATTAATTTATTACATAGGCTCAATGACTGGACAGAAAGTAGAAATCAACACTGTTATGGTTTGTTTGCATAAAGTGCTTGAAGTACGAACACAGAAACATCAGTATTTCAAGGAAACAAAAACGTGTAATAAGATCAAAGAAATGAACGTCTGAGAAACAAACAAACAAAACACCACAACCAACCAAACAAAATCCCAATACCTTCTACAATGGAATTATAAGAAACATTTTCATAGAGAAGATATTTACAAAACATCCTCTTCAAAAAATGCCAATTGATCCGTATCAAAGTGTTTGTTTACTAGAGTGGGAGCAGTCCCTTGCTTGATGACAGGTTATTTGTAAGGAGAAGAGAAAAAAAAAAAACAAATCAAGTCCTGTTGCTGTATTTGAATGACATCCCATTCCTTGTGAGGAGAGTTAAAGAGGATGGTTATACATGTGTATGTTCTGAAACCCCTGTAAAATAGCAAGCTACTTATAGAGAGATGATTTTTTTCTATGAAGTCAGGGCTTGTACCTTGCTACTACATAGACATATTGCATGGGTGTTACACTTTTCTGAAAATCCCAAACACAGCACAACAATTTGTGAAAACTGCTTGTATGTGTTCTTCACCTCCCAGTTAATGCATTAAAGGTATGGGAAACAAACTATTTGAAGATGTACTTCTTTTCTGTTTTACAACCATTTACATCAGAGAACAAATCAATTTTCTCCTCTGAAAATCCCAGGAGTTTTCCAGCCCCTGCAGCCAATGTTCCACCAAAGTTCATGGACCAGTTATCTGGTTAACACTGTCATTTGGAAATTCTGATACAAAACTTATGGCTAACCTGAGTTCCTAACCTTCTGAGGCAGGAAGAGGTTTCTTTGGAGAAAACCCAGTTTACAGCCACAGATCATTATCAGATGCTTCCATTTCTTTCTTCAGTGTGAATTTTTTTAATTAATACTTACTGGAAAAAATCTGGGACACTTAGTTTGTCCCATAAAGTACTCATGGCACAAAACTCTAGTTAAGAATTTCTCTGTATGATGAGCACATAATAGATTTTGCCATAGACCAGACCAGCATGTGCTGGCAGAAAGCTCTCATCCACTCTGGATCAGCAGGCATACTGTGTGTGTATTCAACGGCTGCAATTTTACTTATCAAATGAGTAAGAAGCATAAAAGGGCAATTGAAGGCACCTGAAGCATGCAGAAATTCTGCATCTGTATGCGGCAAAACTAACTAGCCGATGTCCTCTGGTGATTGTAATTGGGTTCCTTCCATCCTTGTCAAAGTACCTAGCAAAAACTGCTGAAAATAAGCTCTTCTTAGGGGGTAGAGTTGTTGCTAACACGGGAAGGTGTAATTTCCACCTTGCTGCACCACTTTTATTGACTTTTTTTTTTTCCTATACCCAGATGGATTAACATTATACAGTCCTGGAAACATCTTGGAGGAGAAAAAAAGAATCAGCAGCTGCCAGAATGATTTAAAATTGCAATTTATATTCATAGCACAATGATATGTGAAAACTGCTTATGTGAGTTTTTCATAAAGTTCCTTTTCAGTTAATGAGCTAAATGTATGGGATAGAAAACTTTGAGATGTACTTGTGCCTATTTCGGTTTTTCATCAGTCAACATCAGTCTTAAAAAGAACCATGATGCCTAAGTTTGCAATGGTCTCCCTCATCATCTGAGTAACACATTCTAACACAATCTGACTTCAGGTTCTGAATATTGGAGTTAGGAATGGTGTAAGGCCTATTAAGAAACCTTATCCATTTAACCTCCAGGTAGACTAAGCCATTTCTAATTTTTTTACCTTGTGTATATTAATCTTTCGAAGTTTCTAATAGCCATAATTTGCATTTATATCATTACTCCCCTACAATAAGAAGCAAACAATGTTCAAAGATTAGTTTACATGCTCAGAACATAAATTCTTCAACTTTACAGTGTGCAAAGGTCCATAGACTTTTAAAGGTTTGTCATATTCAGGTCAGTCAGAATAGAGCAGAGTATCAAGACTGATGCCCCATATTGGGAACATCTATGACTTAGAGACTATAGAGCTTCCTTCATTTGTACCATAAATAGACGGGCATATACTCTACAGTGAATCAGTAACATACCTGTAAGAATTACACATATATGAAACTAAAAACTAAAACAAAATTGGATTTGTTGTTCAGTATAATCAGTGTGTATGCTCAGTAGATTTCACAGAAATGATTTCTGATAATATCAGATTTTTCTATAAACTATCAGATTTTATTTAACAATATATTAATTTGTGGGAAAAAATCAGAAGAATTAATTGAAAGACAGTGTGGTGACTGTAGGGAAGAAATACAGATTTTTTTTTTCACAATACTCAACAATACTTTTCACTGATTTATATTAAAACAGCAAAGTAAAATATAGTTTTCTATTTGAAAATAATGTTAGTAAGAAATTAATTAATAAACTGTGACAGTATTTAAAAGACTTGGTGACCCTTACTTTTACTAGCAAGTCAAACATCAGAGAACATGATTGAGCAATTTTTTCATAGTTTGTCTCTCAGAAGGAGCACGATAATATAAGAAATATTTAGGTTTAGGTATCATAAATACACATTTCAGCTTATATTCCCCATGGACATGGGAAAACAGGATTAATTGAAAATAATATGCATTTATCACAATGTTGCACTAAAAAAATTATTCTTGCTGTCCTGCCTTCAGACCTTTGTAGAAATATCACCCTTTGAAGTTTAGAATAAAAATACTTTATAGTTGATAGTCAGTTTGTTCTTACTGTTTCCTTACTGTTTCAACATATGTCTTGGACTACGTTTCTAACTGGAAAGATTTTTAACATTTTAACATTTGTGTTATGCCTAGTATCATAATTAAAGCTGTTTGTTTCACTATAATTGCATGCTAGCATGTATGAAATATTTACATATTCTTGGGGAAATGACTGCTTATAGCTACTATGAATTATAAGTTTAATTCTACACATATGTTTAGATGCAAACCCATTCAAGCATGTTTTAATGTTAATATAAGCATTACTGAATATCAGGTAGTTCTTTCTAACAAAACATTTTTCCACAATATCCCTAGGTCTAACCAAGGCAGTGATATGTGAAGGAATTAGACACTTAGCTCTAGGCGAGCTTTGCAGCTTCTACTATCCAATTCAGGAAAGTACCAAAACATCTGAAAATACTTCTGTGATTCTTCACATCTGAATGATATTTCCTAGCTAATTCATCTCACTGTGCCAGAGATAGCAAATAAACAGCATATAGGAGAAATCCTACATGGAATTGTATTTCATCAAAACAAAGTTTATCTCTACAGGGCAAATTTCATATGCACACAGCTTTATGTACACACACAGACACATGTATAATCTCTATAGATGTTTGTATATACATCAGGCTTTCAAGAAATTAATGGACCTATTGCCAGCAGCCCACACAGCAAGATAGATATTCATTTCTTTATGCCAAGCAGAAACAGTCAGCAGTTCCTGTCAGTGCCCAGTGTAACCTATGACACCTATACACCTGCTTCAGACTTTCAAAGTAGCTCAGCTGTACCTCATTAAGAGATATTCATGCCTGCTCTAATACACAGCATAAATGAACCAATTAAATAAGCATAGAAATACTAATGCAGTTCCATTTAAATAAAGACCTCTTCTTCCTTAGTCTTCTGTCAGTCCATCCAAGGACTTCATAATTTTATACTGAATTTTTGCTACCTTTCTGCCTTCTACATTACTAGAATATACAAAAAACATCCTAGGGATTAGTCATATGGTGTGTAACTGCAGAAAGAAATACAATAGCTTTGCTGCTCTTAAGAAAGATGCAATGATAAAAAGCTTAGAGGAGAATTCAATTTTTTTTTTTTCTGAATTGGTCTTATTTATCTTATTCTTCTGTTACACTAACTTAAGCTGTGAACTTCACATCTTAAGTTGACTTCACATTCAAGATGACTGCTTCTAAATAAAAGCCTTTTCCAATAGTTTCAAAAGATACCGTATATTGATCCTTTAATTTCTCTTCAGTCATTGTGGATTTAAAAATTAGTAACTCAAACTTTGGTGAAACAAGTACTTTTTTTTTTTTCCCTTTCCAATTGATGGATCAAAAATTGTAATCTTCAGCTCTTAGCACCTAATTTTTATTTTGCAATGTATTACCTAGTGATGTTCATTTGCAAACACTTAACTTCGGAAAGCATGTCACATTGTACTTGCAAAGGTAAATGGGCAGAGAACATTAAATTACTGCCTGCACAGCTCTAACCTAAACAAAGAAAATGGTCAGGTTTTTATCAGCAAGCTTCTTGTAATTCATTGAATTATCTCACCTCCCCACCTTCCCCATCAGATAAAAAGGGTCATTCGTTATGAGCATAGCATTATTAGCAATAAGTCTCTAATTAGATGTTATTTTATAAATATGCAAATTGAAATTTTTCCATGACTTCTGATTAATAGCTTTAACAGTCCCAATCTTACTTACATTTGAAAAATCTAGTTACCCATTTTATATATGTTTCAATTTTAGTATCTGCTGTAATTAGGTTGAATAATACCAGTTATCTAAATCCTGCAGTTGCTTCCTATTGCTTTGCTTTTCAAGAACACCTGGAGGTAACCCTGTAGCAAGCATAACATACATAGTTGTTATAATCAAAATTGACTACAATTCTGTGGTATTCAGTGATCATTCACAAGCAACGTGTAAGTTTTTTTCCAGTGGTTTCTCCTCTTTACACATGCTACAGGTTTTTATGTTACGCCATTTCACTTTAATACAGCCATTATCAAGACTTTAATTCCCAAGTCTCTTTTTTATTAATAACTCTTTTCTTCCCTTATATAAAATTGTTGAAAGTATGCAAGGACTGCTATGTTATGAACCAGCAATAAATGTAAGAACTGTAACTGGAATAAAGAACTGGTATTTAGAATCAGAATCTATAAAAGCATACTTTATAACTTCCGCTTACTGTTCTCTGCTGTCAGAATTAATATATCCAAATATTTTTCTGGTCTTTTATAATGATGGAAAAGAATTTAGAGCTGAAGGTGGAAACAAAAGTTGTTAAACTAAAGGTAACTGTCATGAGGTGAGCAAATACAGACTCCATTTCCAATCACCAAAGCACCAGCCTTAGCAAGAACCAAGAAAAATTCTCCTCCAAGTGCTCTCATCCTTGAACACTGATGCCCCACTGAAACTGCCAGAGGACTGAGAAGGTAATTGCTTTCTCAGTCCGGTCTCTAGAGGATAAGTGACTATTCTGCCTATTTGTAGGAATGACAGCAACAAAGAACAACTTAAAAGGCTATTCACAAAGCATTTTTTAGGTACAAAGGATTGAGAGGTGTGTAGGCTAGACAAGGTACAAAAGGGAGCCACATGAAGTCGCTGGGCCACTGACTAGCTGAATTGCATGAGAAATAATTACCCTTTACTGAGAAGAGTCCCTTCTTCCCTGGAAAACTGTGGTTCATATATTTAAATGGCACATCCAATTGAAACTCATCTAAAAGAACGGCAAAAATGGAATATCACTTTTCTCCTAAACTTACCTTTTAGGGGGATCTTCCTAGTTTTCCTAATAATAAGAGACAGTCATGTCTATGACAGAATTTTGTAACACGGTTTCTGGGATCAGGAAAAAAAAAGCTTTTGTGCATCTGCATACTCATCCTGTACCATAAATTAAACCTGGCCCCCACACACTAGAAAACACTTGGCAATTATTACAGTAGGATACCTTGACAACATTTATCATTTATTTCAATCAGCTGTGTGGGAAAAGCAATATGTCTGAAGCTACATGCAGGAGTCAGACCTTGGATATCCTTTTATAAAATAAATGAGTAAGTGCCAATTTATAAAACTAAATGTGGAAACTGAACTTTGACTTGCTGAGCAAATATAAAGCGAGTTATCACTGATCACAAAGGGCATTTTCTGTTGTCACAGAAGTAATTAGGATTAAAAAGTCAGCACCTACCAAACTACCAGGACACTATCTGAGATACCAATTTTCTCTCCATGTTGCAAAGACGTAGTAAACAGAGTGACTGTGCAGGTCAAAATGAAAAAAAAAATAAAAATTAAATCCTGGTCTTTTATGCAAATGAAAACATGTTCTTTGCATGCTTAATGCAAACGTAGTGCCTTGCTTAAAGAAATGTGAGTTTACCAGAGCTGAGAACTCACAGGACTCAATCTGGGAGAAAATGTAGGTGAGCACATTTGGCATACTTGGTCACTTTCATGCCACTGTTTGACATTTGGGTACCTGGTAGCTCTGGCAGGATGATCAAAGGGTGTTGACTGAAATGCTCCTCTCTTGGTGTTGGCCACTGCTTGCCTGGGGTAGTGAAGGTAACAGCAGTTTCAAGCCAGATGCACAGGAGTGGTCTGGCTGGAATATTTGCCTCCAGTAAGGTAGACTATTTCTGTCTGCTGCCATCATCATACAGGGAACTAAGGGGAGAAAGAGTGGAAAGAGATGATATGGAATCTCTGTTTTTGTATCTTTATTTACATTTTGTAAAGGGAGATTGCTATAATGTTGTCCAAACATTACTCTAAATCTCCCTCTGAATTATTACAAAGATGTACTTTTCCTAGGAAACCTGTGGTTACACCTTCACATCCTCTAATTCACACCTGTGTATGTTATGCTTAGAAGTTTTCTTATGGCATAATGAAATAGTGTACTGTTTTCTGTCCTATACAAACCTGGACAATTGCAATAGTTGTCCATTCTAGTTGTTCCTGTGTGTTAAATCCCAGTGATCTCTCGTTAAGCATTCAAATCACAACCATGTATTACAGCTGGCTGCTCCTGGTAAGACGAACCAGCTCAGAAAGCAAACTTGTTCTGCCCACTTCGTTATGTTTTTCCAGGTCAGAGCTGGATTAAGCAGAGAAGCACCTTCATTATGACAAGGTGTCAGGACACTGCCACCTACATTACAAATTAGCATTTTTCGGCATTTTCTATTGGGCATTTATTTGCCAATATCTCTCCCATATAGTATTTTGAAGACAGTGCCAAAAATAATGTATATCCTCTAAAAACTGGCTTGCACAATTTATACCTACAGGCCTCATTTTGCCTATGAAAAGGTAGCTGTTTCACATGTGAAAGGGAAGACTGAGTGTGGTGGATAGTAATATCAAACTATTATACCAAGTAGACTTTTAGGTGACTATAATATCACTAAAAAAGGATCAGTAACTAGGAGCATGGACATATATGAAATAAAAAAAAAAAAGTAACTCATTTATGAAACAAGCTGCATTGCAATATGATAGCAAATACAAGGGTACTGCTACAATTGTACTCTGTCCTCTAGAAATGAACTGAAGAACACAAAAGATTCTGGAACTTCTACAACCAGCAATGGTCCCATTTAATCTAAAGGACTATGCAGAGGATCCCTTTACCCTTCTCTCTAGAGAGACCTTATACAAGAGACTTTGTGAAAGGATGCCTGTACAGCATTTTTCAGGTGTAATGTTACAGTTGTTTTAAACAATGGATTTTGTTTTCCTGCTGTAAGACAGCTGCAATGTTGTCAGCTCACTTAAGTCAAAGGTTGTTATATCTTAAAAGTCTCAGTTGTGGTAATTTTGTCTTGTTTGAGATTTTTTGTGCCTGTGTAAAGAAGAACTGAGATTTTTATTCATATGGCGGCAGAGTGTGTATATGATGCTAATGAGACCTAACTACAACACTAAATGAGACTGATAAAATTTTATCTACTAAAGGGTATCAAAGTTTTTTAATGTTCAGGTTTGAACTGGCCCAAAGTCATCCTTCTTTACCCAATCAGTTCAAATTTTGCAGCTCCTAAATGTAATAAGTAGGGCAGAAAGCAAGAAATGTTATGGTGATACATTTTAAAGCTGAATTACTATAATGCTTAACCAGTCACACACAGGAAAGAACCTCGAAGGTGACACCAAATAAAAAAATTAATACATGAATGAATGAATGAATGAATGAATGAATGAATGAATGAATGAATGAATGAATGAGCAAAGCTTTCTGTAGCCTTTGGATAATTTCTGTCACTTGTGAAAACCCATGTGGATTTAGTAGCTGGACATGCTGTTAGGCCAGATTATATTCAGTGGGTAGTAAAAGAAAACTATTGAATAGAATAAAGTGAAATTTAGGTTTGACACAACTATCCAATGTGTATTAAAATGACTGTTCTTCAGTTGTGAAAATTACCTTGCTTTCATAGAACAATGCAAAATGAATAACAGTGGAAAAAATCCCAACCCTTTCTCTGAGAAGAAAGAAAACCAGCATATCATCATCATCATCATCATCATCATCATTATCTAGAACTGATAGCCTCATAAGAACTGCATTATACGAAGTGCCTTATTTAGTATGTTATATCCTAATCTCTTGGACATATGGGTTCACATGCCTAAAGGACATGGCTGACTGTCGCCTAGCTCCTCTCGCATTCCTTCAAGTCACACATGAAGCCTGCAGGCACCAGAGCAGATTCAGCCTCCAGTGTTTTTGACAAAGGTCAAGAGAATTCAGTACTCCAGCCATAAGAGAGAATATCCTCTGCCCTGTGCTCCAAGCTAAAAGAAACGAGTAGGTCAAATTTTCTATCAGCAGCAAACTCAACCTGGAAATTCTAGATAGAAGGACTATTTACAAGGCTCTGCAAGCCCAGACTCAGAGAATATCCCAGGCAGAGAGGTGATCTGAGAGCAATTTTTCATCTGCAGCTATTGCAGAAAGAGTCACCATTGTCTGCTTTATCCTGCTTCAGCTGGAGGAGAGCAATAATAGTCCCTGGCCTGGAATCTTTATTTTCTCAAGACCAGCAAAGCCCTTCCAGGCTTAACCCCTTTAACAACAGAGAGCCCATGACAGTGTCCTTTCTACCTGAGGCTAGGCCAGTATCCCATACTGTTTTCCTTATTAGAGGACTACACTGCAGGACAAATAGGCTCAGACAAATGCAACATATATGAACAATAATTAAGATTTCCTTCATCTATACAAGCTGTCTACATTATGGAGACCAATACCCAGTTGTAAAGACCAGGAAACTTCACTCTCCAGTCCTGTGTCCTGTGTTTTCCTTTCAAGGGTGTTATCCCTGATGCAGTTTAGTGTCTTTGAATTTAAAAATGGCAAAGTGATAAACAATGCCATTAAACATGCTCAGACCAAATTTATTACTGGCAACACATCAGCTGTACTGTGATGAAGATAGTCTGCTCTATATTAGTTCCAGATTTTAGAGAATGGCATCTCTCTTTTTGTTTTTAGTAACTTTAATGCTTTCTTGGTTTCATACTCTGTGCATCTACATTAACCTACAGAACATAGGAATTTCATTCTCCCAGAGTTTTCAATCCCACACTATTTCTGAACAATACAAACCTTGTTTAACTTCTATCAACATATCTTTAAGTAGTCTAAGAGATGATGTACCACTCACTGCATCTTTCACGAGGAAATGCATACTAGAAAGTTATATGATGCATTTGGTGGAATATTTTAGATGAGCTTGCCTTGGAAGGAAGCCAGGGAAGGAGAAAGTATAAACTGACATTTTGTGATGCTGGTACTATTTCACTGAAGGATATTTTTTGGACATTACATGAAGCCTGAAATCCTTCTCCTTGCTAAAAGAAGTGATAGATGTAGAGAATTGTCTGCAAATAGTTGTCCTTCTCTTTTCATTACTCTGTAACTATCATCAGAGACATAAAAAGAAAGCACAAGACAGTGTCATTCAAATATGCTTCCCCAATTTTTCTCAGTGTGGATTTTCTCTTTTAGGGAACTCACCTCATGATTCCTGTGACAGGCAAATTTTATTTAAAGGGAATCATTCAGCTGAAAAGAATAGAATAAAAATAGTAAGTAGTAGAGATCATGTATACCAATGTTTATCTGTGTAGTGATATTCCTGTTTATATCACAGGTATTCCACAACACTGCAAAGCAAATTTAGCACAAAATCTATTAACTATTAATTGGAAAAAAAAAAAAAAAGTACCAAGTTGTCTTGTGACCTTTAGGAAAAGCTCGAAAACTCCTAAAATAGGTTTAAAAATTCATATAAATGGCAATTTTTTAAGTCCTGTAAGCTCAAAGACATGAATGCATGTTGAAAACTAAAAACCAACGCTATGTATGAATCACAAGTCCTCTGTTTGCCTCTTTCTCCCTTTTCTTTTTAAAAAGATAGATTGATATAATTTCTTAGAGTATGTTTCATGATGCTATTGGAAGAAATGTAGCAAAATTTTTGTCTACCATGTCTCAGCACTGAATAGAACCCTTCAACAAACAATTAAAAACTAATCCAAAGAAAACCCTAAATGCCTTTGAATTGTTTCCTCAATTTTCCCCTTCTACTCTTGTTACTAGTTACGTTTTTCTTTAGGCAGCAACTATTGTGATGTAGGCAAATTACCCCTCTAGGTTTATGCCACGGCATTAAGTTTGTTGACACATATACTTGTTTCCTCAACACTCTGGTTCTTCATCTTTGTGATCACTAAGAATAATCACTTAAGAACACACCTGCATTACGGTAGTTCTTCAAGTCACAGTTATGAAAATGGCTGCTGGAACAAGCTATTTGTTCGAAATCTGACAAATGTGAAACTTTTTTGTTTTGGTTTGGTTTTTTTGTTTGTTTTTTTTTTTTTTTTTTTTTTTTTTTTTTTTTTTTTTTTTTTAAATTTTTGTTTTTTTTTTTGTTTTTTTTTTTGTTTTTTTTTTAGAATTTTGTGTGTTTTAATCTCTAAAATGGTTAAATACTAAGAAAATTAAGAAAATATTTTAAAATGTGAACTAAAGTCACATTTCCCTTCAGTTTCTGTCCCCAGATAGGACTATCAGAGCTTTATGAATATCTGTTGAATTGTGCAAAAAAGGACACAAAGATGCCACAGCCTCTCAGATGTAAAACTGGGTCTGGTCCTCATTTTGGGACCCTCTCCAAGCACAGCTCTGAGCTTCATAAGGTCTAATATATCTGCACTCAGGTGAAAGGTTACACACATAATCTACCAAAATTGAGGTGCTTAAAAGAACAATTTGTTAACCTTAGAGTTACTTCACATTGTCAGATGAAGAGATCAAATTATCCTTGTTTTGCTGAACTCTCAATGCATGAGCTATCGGCATTGGCATTACTTTACTGTCCATACTCCATTCTCTATATCAGTTAATTGTTATACTGTCTGAAAAATGTCTGCAAGTGGAGGTTCAAGGTACACAAGAGAATCTTCATCTTGAACGACTAATGTGCTGCAAAATATTTCACAGCAATGTTTGAGGAACAGAGTTTACTTTCTTTTTAACTAGATAACTGGTTATTATAAAATTTTTTCAGTCTAAATTGCTAGTAAAACAGAAAGTTATCAGAACTTACGAGCACTGGTTTACCCCCTTGTAAGTACCAAAATCAAATTCATTATTGTTGTTCTGCAGAAGAAACAGGGCCAGATCTTGACAGTGTTCCTCTCAATGACAAGAATCCCATGGATACCAGTCTGTCAGGAGGTAGGATCAAGCCTGAACAACAACTGTCAACATTATTTTATCCATTAATTACACTGTCATTTTGTGTGACACAGAAGATCCAAGCCTTAAGTTGCCCATATTTCTTCAGAACTTTGTTATGCACTTATCTTTGTGCTGCTGGATCACAGGTGCCAATCTCTGATGTGGCAATTCTAAAAGAAAACCCATTCACCAGTTTGTGTTAAATGGCACAGGAATGCAGCTAAGTACATGGGGTTTTTTTGAGACATGAAAAAAGAAAATCATATTTCTCATCATTTTAGCAATACATAGAATGGGTTGTGATTTGAATTTACCTGAAGACAGAAGTGCATGTGGACAAGACATTTAAAACACTTAACAAGAGTGTTTTGTATGAAAGATAATTGTTTACCTATGCAGACAGTTTGAAAGCTCACTTGTTCGTCAAATATTTGAAAATGCAATTATGCTACATAATTTGCTTTATTTGCATCATTCAGATTTCAGTATGGAACAATGAGATGTAAAGAGAGCAAAGTCAGGTGTTACAGAGCAAAATGAAAAAAGGGAAGAGATAAAACATTTTCTAGGGCAAACAGAATCAAAGCCGTGCTTTTTACAAGAGTAATGAACACAGATTCTAATTAAATATTTAGTCTGTGCAAGAAAACAAGATAATAGCTATATAGATTTCCTCATCATTTGCAACTACATTTTTATACATATTGGCATGTTCTGGAACAGGCAGAGGTCACTGGTATCGAGGCCAGGCTGCTGAGAGTGCAGCTGCGCTGGGCAGGGCACGTCTCCAGGATGGAGGATCACCCCCTCCCTAAGATTGTGCTGCAAGAGAGGAGCCCTGAAGAGGAGATACAAGGACTCACTGAAACAACACCTCAGCCTTGGCCATATTGACCACCATCAGTGGTCCACTCTGGCCTCCAATCGGGAGACGTGGATACACACAATCTATAACGCTGCTGTCTCCTTTGAAACAGCACGCAGAATCAGCCTGGAAGAGAAAAGACAATGCAGAAGGAACTGTGCCTTGACAGTACCACCTTCGGAGACTTTCTGCTGTGGCTTTTGCAACCGGACTTGCCTATCTCGCATTGGCCTTATCAGCCATCAGCGCGCTTGCAGCAAGCGTGGGTAAAACCCTCCTAAATCCTTGTTCGCGATGTCTAGCCATGATGATGATTATACATATTAAGGATTTCTTTATCTCCTTTTGTTTTATTTTTCCCTTTTTATCATCTTTTATAGTAGTGGAAAAACAAAAAAGAAAAAAAAAAAGAAATGATGGGGTAGGAGGATGTATGTATTTATTTTTATTTCTTTCAAGATTTGGATTAGAAAGCCACTGTACTGACTGTTCCGTCTGGATTGGTAGCTTAGTACAGTTAGGACTGTCATCTGCTTTCACCTTTGTGGTCCTGCCTCCTTCCATTTCCCCCCAAAAAAATTAAAAACAGAATTGAAAAAAATTGTGTAGAATTGGGACGTATCACCTTTTGTGTTATTTAGCACAAAACAATGGATGCTGTTACTCCTAGGAAAGAAAGGACATTTCTTCTTCACAGAGAAGCCTCAGTGAAAACCTCAGAGAGTGACAAGTAGGTCTCCTGGTATCTTTAATTTACACAAAATTTAGACGGGAACATCAGCAGAGAGGGACATGAGTTACAACTCTCCTGGCAACATCAATTTTTATGCCTAAAGGACTATAAACACTATAAAGAATCAATACAGTTCAGGAATAAGCCTCAAACCCCTAAACAGTTATCTTATGGGAGCTGAAATATTCCCTGAAGAAATTTGGTGCATCTTTCCAGACAGATACTAATACTCTTCCATGTATCAGCCACTTTCCTTGACACTTTATTTGCCATCTCTCTGGTATTTATTAAAGTTTAAAGCTAATAGCACAACAAACACAACTAATGGTAGTGCAGATGCATGTAAATCTTGTGAAGAATAAATTATAGAGTGTCACAGTACAGTGAAATTAATGGGACTGAAGATGAGTGCCTGAGAGTAAATAGTTATAGTTGTATTAGAAGACTATCCACTCAAATGTTGTAGCAAATAGCCTAATTTGCTAATTGCAAAGAAGGCTAATTGCTTCTCTGGCATAATACTATACTATGTTTGTATAAACATATAAAATCTTTACTTCTCTAAAAATCAGTGGGTGAGCTGAGGCTTGTCCAGATGCAGGAAGCTGAAGAAAGGTAGAAGACTTAGTTTTCAGGACTGCAGAAAGGATTAAGGCTTTTATCTATGTATGGGTTGCTAAGAAAGGATCTCCTAAATGCTTTATGTCCTCAGGAACTGTAAAATCCCTTTTCCCATTCTCCCCTTTCATTCAGTCAAATTCCATACAATTTGCTATTTCAGTTTAAATTTCCCTCTGAGAGGGAGTAGTCAGACTTAGCCTGGTTTTACCCAGGAAGTTTTTTCTTCTCTCTTGACTACAGCTGAAGGTGAGTGCACTGCTGTTACAGCCTTTGTCTTCTGACAAGAAGGAGGTAACATGTTACCCATTACAAGTGAAGTGGTTTTATCTGTGAGAAGCATTTGGCCATCTGCACTGAGTAGTGGGGTTTGAACCTGGTGTTTGGGTCCACACACTGCTTTCAGAGTCTCATAGAATCCTCTGTGATCACCCAAATCTGCACATAGTTCAGTCTTTTTTGCTAGGTTGATCCACCACTTGTTCTGGATGTCTCAAAGTTTCTGTTGGAGCTTGCTGCATGCAAGACGAAAGGCTGTTTTTCTTACATGACAAGACGGCTGAGTGAGTGTGTTTGGTGAGCAGTTTTCTTTGTCAATAATTCCTGGATCTCTTGATTGTTTTCATCAAACAAGTCTTGTTTTTTTCTTGGAAGAGAACCCTAAGAATTCTTTAGAGGACTGCAGAACGCTATTTTTAATACGATGTCAAAGCACTTGGGGAGAGGCACCTGTGGGATGATCTTCAAGTTTAGTTTGGAGGTTTACCTGGAATCTTTCTCTCACTGCAGCTGTCTGAAGCTTGTTGACATTGAGCCTCCTCCTTGAAACGCCGCCCCTCTTATGTTTGGGCTTAAAGTGAAGGTTAAGCTTGCAACGCACAAGGCAGTGGTCTGTTTGGCATTGTGCACTGGGCATCACTCGGGTATGACAGACATCACGAANTTCTGGAACAGGCAGAGGTCACCAGTATCGAGGCCATGCTGCTGAGAGTGCAGCTGCGCTGGGCAGGGCACATCTCCAGGATGGAGGATCACCGCCTCCCTAAGATTGTGCTCTACAGTGAACTCGCCACCGGCTGCCGCAAGAGAGGAGCCCTGAAGAGGAGATACAAGGACTGCCTGAAACAACACCTCAGCCTTGGCCATATTGACCACCATCAATGGCCCACTCTGGCCTCCAATCAAGAGACGTGTATACACACAATCTATAACGCTGCTGTCTCCTTTGAAACCACACACAGAATCAGTCTGGAGGAGAAAAGACAACACAGAAAGAACCATGGCTTGACAGTACCACCTGCGGAGACTTTCTGCTGTGGCTTTTGCAACCGGACTTGCCTATCTCGCATTGGCCTTATCAGCCATCAGCGCGCTTGCAGCAAGTGTGGGTAAAACCCTCCCAAATCTTCGTTCGTGAAGTCTAGCCATGATGATGATGATGATGATGATGACAAGTGAAGTGAATAAGCTTTGAGAAAAGCTGGTCGGTGCCCAAATACAAAGGAGAGAATTGTGGAATAGTTTGGATTGGAAGGAATTTTACAGGTCACTCCCCCCACCACGGACAGGGACATCTTCAGCCAGTTCAAGTTGCTTAGAGCAACCTGAATGCTGCTGCTGAGCTGAAGAAGATGGGGTGGCTCCATAGACCTCTATGGCATCAGCATCCTTGTCCTTAGCTGGATAGGCATTAGTATGAAGTGAGGGAATAACTCCAAACAAAATGAATATTTAGATAACAGCAACTGACTTATTGAATGAGACTCAGGGAGACTGACACAACAAGGAGTCTATAGTACTATCTTTGCACTTAGCCTGAAAGGAAAGTCTTATAGGTGTAAAATTCTATTTTCTTTGTTTAAAAAATCACCATTCTTGTTTAAAAAATGTCAGCATGCTTATGAGATCAGAGTTAAACATGAAGTATCAATGAGTAAGAAGAAAACAAGACCAAAATAATAAAACAAAAGAGTAAGCCCATTAATTTGAAGCATTATCACTCTCAATTGTGATTTAAACTTACCCTGTAGAGGTAAGCCAGAGAATTTTGTCTTGCTTAATGACCTTGCCTGGCACCTTGCATTTTTAAAAACTACAAAGAAAGCAAATACATCAAAACAACCACAGATTTGTTCAGACTCCAAACTGTTCTTTAAAACCATTTTCCTCTTCTGTAGTAATTGTGCTTAGTTCCACCCTCACTGCCACTGTAGATATCACACTGTATTGTCAGGGTCTTCAGAAGCTGGTGACTTTCCAAAGTTTGAATATAAATGAGAAATGTAAAGTATAAGGGGCACATCAATGCCTGGTCAGCTCTCACAAACTCACCCATATTTGACACACATAGTGTGTAGAACACTTTCCTGACATCATGATAAAATATAACAAATAACCCATATCTCTTTACTGATGTGAGAGCAAATGACATTAAATATCTCCCAGAATTATCTTCAGTTCATTTATTCATCTTTTATGTCTGTCACATCTGATCCATACAGGCTTAAATAAACACGAGTGAAGAAAATACAGTAATTTGGATGTCAAGCTATGTAACTAGCTGTACCTTTAAAGCATCTTTTCTATAGATTACTTCTGCAGAGGTGTATTTCAGATTTTCATTATCAAAGGATTATGAATAAAAGAATTGTTTAGAGATGGAATGAAAAAAGCATAGCTAAGAAAGCATATTTCCCATGTCCCCTCCCCCATTTCAGACCTTTCTCCTTGATTCTTTATTCTTAAAAATACTTTCACATATTTCAAATTTTGTGTATGATACATGCATTTTACACAGTAAAAGACAGTCTTGTTCTGTCTTTTTCTCCCAGAGCTCAGGCAGTTGTTCAGTAAATGCTGTTATTCCTTGTATCAGCTGCAGCATCTCCTGACACTGCAAGCAGCAGTACTTTTCTCTCTAGATCTTTAAAGTAGCCTGTCTGTAGATGGTAAGGGAACCTTATCAGAAGGAAAAGTAGGGGTCTTTTTTGTGAAACTCTGCTGTCTGAGTAGATCTGGTAGTTAAGCTTAAAGAAATATAGCCCATCTCTGGTACCCTTAGTACTCGTCTGCCCTTTGTGGATGCACATAATTCCTCCATTGTTCATTTAAACAGAACCTGCTTAGTGCTGTTCTATGCAACAATTACCACTGACATGGAAGCACTAATAACCCCTGCAGAGAAGACAAAAAATACCATTGCCACAAGTGGGCTTGTAATTTGCATTTAATTACCCAGAGCGGATAGAAAAAGTGCTAACCCAGAAGATTTGGTGGAATTCAGTGGAAACTTTCTCTCTTTTTTTCTGTACAATTTGCTCCTCAGTTTTAATATTCACAAAAGGAGTAACTACAGCAACTGGACATTTTGAGTTCTACTCACATAAATTTTGCATTAGAAAATTTCTTGATTTCAGTTTGTCCTTAATCCTGACCATTATATTTTGAATGCTGCAGTTCTGAGGAGTAAAGAAAATCTACTTCTTAACTAATGTAATGAATACATAATTCAGGTTTCCACTCATTTTTGGCAAAGAAGAGGAAAGATTAATCCTTGATGGCTGTGACAAAGATGACAATAGCAGGTTCCTATATACAATGCAGTTCTCTTGATATTCTGACAGATTCTCAAATGAAGAACAACAAAAACCTATTACTCTTTGTGTCTCAGAACAAATACACTACACACTGCTTATATAGTAGACTAGAAAACTAATGTATTTTAAAATTATCTGTTATAAAGGAACAGAACTTCTTTCACTGTGTGGCATCAACAAAGGAATCAAAAAGGAGCAGTTTCAGAGAGAGTTGCTTGAATACTGGATTTCAAATATATCTCAAACTAAACAAACAAATGAAAATTTGAATCAGTGTCATTCTCAGTGACTTTTTGGACAGAAAAATTAAAAATTAATTAATTTCAGGACCAGTAAACATTCTGACTCTAGAAATACATTTTGCTTCTCTATTTCATTGTGTTTTCATCTTGAAATAAAAAGAAATTTATTATAAAATGAAAAATCAGAAAGTTTAGATATACTGAATTTTGGCTGCTGTCTCTGGGCAAACCTATATGACAATTTCCAGGAACTTAAATGAAACATGTCAGTTTGAAAATGTCAGATCTAGAAGCAATCAATAGAACCAACTCTGCACAAACCATGGTAGCAAGAGAGCAAAGGCCATGAAAGACCAATTGAAAACTCCAAGACATAAGATATAGCTAAAATGCCTATATTAGAATAGTTGCACAACTTCACATTCCCCCTTTGATTTCACTTCCATAACTATTTTAACAATAAGGAAAAATATTCAACCCACAGACTAATCTAAACACAGTCACTTAAGGTTTTACTTTACTTAAAAAGGTTATATACAAATGACTAATAAAATCCCATAACTATAATGATCAAATTTAAGAAGGGGCAACAATTCATTATCACTGCATGTAGACAAACAAGGCTTCTAATAAATCAAATGCTTTCTTGAATATTATGAAGTCTTTTTTCCAATTGCTCTCAATGTCAAAATTTCAACACATTTCAGCTGGAATAGGATCTAACTGTTGCAGATGAAACACAGTGTGTCTGAGTCTTTGCCTCTTATGTTCAGCTTACAATACACACTGACAATAAACGTTTAACTCCACCAGTCATTTCTTATCCTATTAAGTCCATTTCTGAAAGAGAAGAAGTATAGAAAACAAAAACCTATCCTACTGACATGAACAATGTGTAGTTGGCAAGAAGGACTGAAGTGAACTACTGAATCTAATAAAAACATTAAGTCACTCAGTATTATACAGAAAAAATGTATGGTATGTATGGCTATACTGCAACAAGGAAGGCTGAAATATCTTTCAATTAAGTAACAGAGGCTGGCAGAGGCTAATTCTCAAATTTTGCCTCTAAAATTTAATCCAGTTAAGATTGAGAATACCACAGAGGATGCTGTAAATGAAGCAGAAATTAGAACCCTCAGCTCAAGGGTAAATTTGGAATAAATGCGGAGATTGAAAACAGGATAAAGTAAACAAAAGATGATTATTTTTTTTTAAGGAAATGAACGATTGATTTAAAGAGCCTTTATCAGATTAGTTTTTAATTAAATTATAGACCAATGCAGAATGGTTTTGTTGCACCAGGAACATCACGAATTTCAGACATAAAGGGATTTCAAAGGCAAATTAAGTAAAATCCATTAAGAAGCCTGAAAATGAAGTAAAAATGGTAGACACTGTTTCTGTGATAATGGTAGCCTTGAATTCCACTGTTTTCAAGAGATATAGCTATCATATTTTATATTTTTATTCTTATATGTATTTTTATTTATTTATTTTTATACACATGCTTTGCTGGAGTAAAGCAAGATTCAGATACATTCACTTCTGTATGAAAACTGTGACATATACAAAAATACAACAGCTTTCACCCAGGCAAAAAGCTGCTTGCAAAAGGGAAAATTAGGATTTTTTTGCACAAACTGCTGGTCCTGTATGAAGACTGAGCTGATGGTTCATGATGTTCTATTCTTTGTAAGTTAGAGTTACACTGGAAATATTGTTTTCCTATTCAGCATCAACTCATCAGACATACACACACACACACACACACACACACAAACATCTGTACTTGATTTTTTATTCATGATTATCCAATAGGAAATGACAAATAGAGTCCTATAAAATTAGAGAATACTCTTAGTCAATCTCCTTTATTCTTCCTAAACCATCAGTTATGGCAGAACAGCATAATATTTTCATATTCTACATAACAATACAGCCATTTAGGAAAAAGAACTAACATCACTCTTAGAATTTATGCATCTGGCCATTGCCTACACCTTTGCTTTGCCCTTCTTTGATTTTTCAACACTAGTATATTAAATAGTCATGCCCCAGCTCGTGTTGCAGGTGTGACTGCAGTGCCACGTTTGTGTCATTCGGTGGCAGAGAGGAAAAGGCGAGGTCTTCCCCTGGTGCTCTGACCCACGTGGGCTCCGAGGATTGCTCAACAACCTGACATTATTGCTTTTCTGTTTGCTGGCTTTTTCTTTAATGTTAATCTGAAATGGGTGGCGGGCGTTGGCCGAATGGTGTAAGTCGCTGCCTGTGGAGCCAGCTCCTCCTCTGAGGATGCTGGTTCGAATCCCGAGGAACTCGCTGTCACCGTCCGATTGTGCTCGGCTGTGGCAAGATGAACCTCAGGAGTAAAGAGGGTGGGGCCAGTTCCGCGCACACTGTGCCTCACCTAAAAAATCCATTGCACAGGCATATCCCAAAATCTTCATTGACAAAGTCTAGCCAACAACAACATATTAAATAGTGCTTACACTTACATAATTTTTTTTACAGTGGTGTGCTTGTTCACAGCATCTATTATTGTACTCAACCCCATATAAAAACATAATAGAAAGATGCTGGACTTCATTGGTTCTGAACAAGTTTACAATTTTTTTTATTTTCTTAAATCAGAATTTGTCCCCAAATAATTGAAGAATGACTAAGATAATATTAGCTATCTCAAGATGTTTCTCTTAGTATGCAATGTGCTAGAGTCTTCTGAGGGATACTGCAGAGTCCCTGTAAAAGAACATGGTGGCTGCCAAAACTCTCTGTGGAGACTGGTAACCAAATTTTCAGGCTGTTAACACAAAGAGACACTATGTGACTGTTCTGTGCCCACACCAGGAGTTCCAGGGCAGTGATTGCCTTTTTCAGTCTTGCATACACACAGATGCTTGAACTGTTATGCTACTCCTCCCTGACCATTTCCACTCTTGCTTCCAGCTTCTCCTGACAGGACCTTCTCAGCTACCCATTAGTTCTTTGCAAAGCTACCACACGCTTGGTGCTTGCTGACAGGGATGGAGGAGTTCAATTGCTTCCAGGACTGAAAAAGAACCAATTTACTCTTCCTGTGGACATATGACAGGAGTCTATGCAAAGTTGCTTTTTTTATTGTACAATGAAATGACAGTAAAACAATACTGGATAGAACACACATCTTTTATTAAGACCACCTTCAGTTTCCTTGTGCCTATGAAGCTACTGAACAAATTCCTTCCCATCTCCTTTTATATATTGGATCAATTATTTTAAAAAATGATCAGTTATGAAAAGTAGTTCCTGGAAAGTCCTATACATACAATGGGAGAAGGAATACTGCCAGACACTTTAACAGAAGTTCTGTATTTCTTGACTAATTTTCTGGGGATTGCTATATTTTCATATTACCCTCTTCACCTTACGGACAAATTTGGAGAATTTGGTTTCCAAACACAATTTCAGCAACATAATATTGTCAAACAAACATTATATTCTGATGATTTACTGAAAAGGAAAATAACCTAAATTTTTCAATACAGATAAAAAGGATCACTGGGAAATATTTCAATAAACTTCTTCTTGTTCCCTATGTTGTAGATAAAAATCCAGGCATGAACACACCAGAATTAATTTTGGAGGATAAACACACATGATTAGAAACATTAGTCTATTACATGAGCATTACATGGTTGACAATAGCTTTGTTTCACATACCATGTACAAAGACATGTCAGAGGTCTTTTCCCAGCTACAATGCTGTGATCCACGGAGAGAAGATGCTTCTACATGCTATGGTTTGCATAATGGTCTGCTGGATGCCATCTCCAATTTCTGATGGATTGTTGAAGGTTTTATTTTCACTTTTTGTTTTGATATTTTGATTGTGNTTATTTTATTTTATTTTTAAATTTATTTTCACAATCCTCAGGAACAAAAGCATTACTGTCTTTTTGCTGTATCTTGCAAGGTCTGGTCATCCTCCAGTACATGATCTTTAAAGACTTTCCATTTCTTACTCATGTCACTGTAGTTTCTAAGAAATGTGAATTTATTTTGTTTATGTTACATTCTTTCCATTGCTATATTTTCTATACTGTTTAGTTTTCTTCCAGCTCTTTTAACAGAGTCCAACAGATGACAAAGGTTTGCAAAGTGGCTAAAGTTGTCCAGCTACACTACCATATGTTCACTTTTCTAACTTTGGTTCTCTGTTCTTAATCCAGATGGCTGTAGAATGTATTCTAAGTCTAAAATTTTTTGCTGCATCATTATATGTTTTTCAGATGGCGAGCCAAAGCAATTTGTTCTCATAGATTCCAGAGATTTTTCTCCTCTTTTATACTGCGTTGCTACATTGCTTTGCTGATCTTAATTTTATTATTTCCTTCTTTTATTCTTATTATATCTCTTCTGTAGATACAGAAGACAGAATCTAGCTTTTATGGTCTATTCTGTTTTCTAACCTACTATTAGAGCATTAGAACTACTCAAATACTATGTGATATGTAGGATAACCCCTCCATCTACATTGTCTTTATCTCTCATCTCAATGGCGTTTTTTGAATTACACATAGTCTCCCATGAGAGCAGTGCACGTTGAAAGTCTATCTCATGTTCTTCCTAGGGAGTGGCATTACAGTTGTGAACCGGAATGTGATTGTGGTCACTGTATTCTGACTTTTCTGATGATTTGAGACATAAGACCTCATTTTCAACTGACAGCTCTAGAAGCTGAATAATAGGGATTTTGGTCATATTGCCACTTTTTGCTTTTTATATGTCCTCTGGAGCTCATGATCAAACTTATCATATGTGATGATTTCATTCCATAGTGCAAAGAATATTCCTTTTCAGTATATTCACATGGTCTTATCACATGTTTACAGGGCTTTTGATCAAAAGCAACACATTGCAGTTTTTTGTTACTGCAGCTTCTTGGATAAATCACATAGTATGTTCTCAATTGCTAGTAACAGGTAGCAACTTCTTTTGCTGGTGCTATTCTGCAGCTTTTCATCAGTACAAAGCCTTAGAAAGAATAGTTAGTTCTCAAGGATGTGATTTCCTAAAAACCTCTGAAGTTGAAACGCCTTCTTCATCCATTGAAAGAAAATAAAGCTGTTAGGATTTTCATTCATGAAAAAAATTAAGGTAATATGGTAGCCCCAAAATAGCCAACATGACCAAGAATAGGATCTTAGTTTGATACTAATATATTAGTACAACAACATTATAGGCACAGTTTTTCAATTTCTCCTGTTAGCATTCTTCCATTTCAAGAATGTAACTTAATATCCACTTCTCTAGAAAAGTGTACATTTTACAGCCAAATAACTTCAGGACTAATGGGTTTGGGATATGAAGAATCAAAGATTCACTATTTGGAGATTAGTCCATTGCCTGAAGAATTTGTTTTATTTCCTAATAAAATACATATTAACCTAATAGGTATATTTCTATCAAAAAAGTGTGACCCTTCTAGATCATTCAGTTTCTGACAATGCTTACTCACTACCGATAACTATTGAAAAGAGAGGTGGTTGAAAATTCTCTTTTGGTTTTGGTTTTTTTTTTTTCCCTTTTCACTTTCTTGTTAAGATTTTTCTTTAGCGACTGCAGCAGGGTGGTTCTACACTGTATGTAAGGAGATCTGTTTAGAATTTGCAGCTGCTATTTATGTGTCCAATTCACTGACATGGTTCCTCTTATCACTCACCAAGTTTCATAATAACTGTTCTTTCACTTAATGATTATATGCTCACATAGCACTGGGCTGCCTCAAAAGGATCTACTGTCTTGCAATGCTACATAAAATAGACCTATGTTTCAGGTCTCATAATGTCTAAGTGCTATTTATTCTTCTGGGTCAATTTTTTTTTCCCTATGAACTGCTGGTCTTGACACAACCAGCAAAAAGTTAGGTTGTTGCAGTTCATTTCTGCATCTCAGAGCTGCCAGGACTGCATTACAGATGTCTTCAACATCCTTCTGTGACTTAACTGTTGTTGACTTAACAACACAGTGGCAAATTGTCTGGTTATGTTCATGTTCTATGTTCACACTGAGTCTTTAAATCTGTTAAAGGTATAGTCCAGGCAGCCTTCTTCACATTACTTGGCTTTAGTTCTCAATCATATTCATAGTACTGCTCTTCTTAGGGGGGTCCACTACCCTACAATATAAAATGTATTGTAGCCTCCTCCACTGTCTACAAGCTTAGCATTGTCTTTGTGCTTTATGCATTCTTTTTCCATACTGAATACTTTTGAATACTGAATACTTACATATTGAATCATTCATGGTGTCTACATTTTTAATTCATCTTTCTCCAACTTTCCTCCTATGTTTCTTGGTGTTCTGTTAGGAACTACTGTTCTGAACATTGTTATTTTGTTTTCAGTGTAGGATGAGTGACATTGGTCTAGAAACATTTCTGCAGGGATGAGTGTTTTTCTCAGCTATTTTTCCAGTAATCTTGAATCATGTGTGACAGAACTGTATCTTAAGTATCTAGTTTTGTGCACTGACAGAGAAGGATATTGGGCTAGGAGGAACTGTATTCTAAGCCATTGCAACCATATACATACTCCTAAGCAGTGCTGTGGAAAGGGCTCTGGGGGTCCTGGTTAATGGCACATTTAATCTGAGTCAGCAATGCCCTGGCATCCAGGAGGGCCAACTCTGTCCTGGAGGGCATCAGGCAAAGCATCACCAGCTGGTCAAGAGAGGGGATTGCACCACTGTGCTCTACACTGAAGTGGCCTCACCTTGAACACTGTGGGCAGTTTTGGGTGCCGCAACGTGAAAAAGACATTAAACTACTAGAGAGCATCCAAACGAGGGCCATAAGGATGGTGGAGTCTGGAGGGAAAGCTTTAGGAGGAGCAGCTGAGGTCACTTGGTCTGTTCAGTCTGGAGAAGAGTAGACTGAGGGGAAATCCATTGCAGAATTTCACAAAGGGAAGTGGAGGGGCAATTCAGATCCCTCATGATGAGTGACAGGACTCAAGGAACAGCATGAAGCTGAGTCAGGAGAGGTTTAGGTTCGGTATCAGGAAAAGGGTTTTCACCTAGGGGGTGGTTGAGCACTGGAACAGGCTCCCCAGGGAAGTGGTGACAGCACCAAGCGTGCCCAAGCTTCAGAAGTGTTTGGACAACACTGTCAGACACAGGGTGTGATTCTTGGGGTGTCCTGTGCAGAGTCAGGAGCTGGACTCAACTGATGGGTCCCTTTCAACTCAGCATATTCTATGACTCTATGAAAAAATGCATTTGTCATCAAACCATCAAATAATTTTCTTTTTCTCTGCAAAACTGGAATTATGTACAGAAAATTCCTGAAAAATTACTAACATTGAAAACAAACAAACAAACAAACAAAAAACACACAAAAACCAAGGTCAATAGGACCTTGTCAGATGGAAAAGTTATGTTACCAAAAAAGGACATGGGGTAATAATCTCAGGTTTAGCAGATTTTTCACCTATTAAGTGAATAGCATTGGTGCTGTCTCACCTTGAGTGGCATGTGGCAGTTCTGGGCCCCACAGCTTAATAAAGATGTGAAAGAACTCAAATGCATCTAGGCAAGATCAGCAAAGCTGGAGAAAGGCCTGAATGGGAGGTCCTGTGAGGAACAGTTGAGGGGTAATCTCATTCCCTTTCTACAGCTTCTTGAGGAGGGGATGTGGACAGGGCAGTGTCAAGCTTATCCTCTGGGTATGCTCTGATAGGATGCATAGAAATGGGTCTAAGCTGCATGAGTGGAGAGAGAAACATTATGAAACATTTCTTTACTGAGAGAGTGATCAAACACTGGAACAGGTGTGCTAGAGAAGTGGTCAATTTCATATGCCTGTCTGTGTTCAAGAGGCATTTGGACAATGTCCTTAAAAGCATGCTTTAATTTTGGTCAGCCCTGAACAGGTCAGGCTATTGGACTGGATGATGGTTTGTAGGTCCTTTCAGCTGAACTACTCTAGTCTATATGCTGTGACCTGTAAAAATGCTATTAACACAGCCTGTAAGATTGACATCAAAGTATCAAACAAAACAAACTTATTCAAGAAAATATATCTTTTTATATTCTGCATAAAAACACCATAAGATTTTCTTCATAAATAGTCTGAGACATTCTTTGAAGTTTGTGATATAAAATACTTTCCTGATTCTTTTATTTAGGGCATATTTTTTGCAATGGCCTGCAACAGGAGGAATTCTAGGAAAAAAAAAATACTGGCCAGGTTTGAGCCCCTACCTGTCTTCTGAGAAATGAAAATAATGACAGACAATAATTTCAGGACTTCATCCAGCATACTCTTCACAGGAAGAACATAGACCTGTTTGAGTCTAGTCAAGAGCCGTGAAGATGATTAGAGAGATGAAGTACCTCTCCTATGAGGGAATTCTGACAGAACAGGGATTGTTCAGCCTGGAGAACAGTAGGCTCCAGAGAGATTTTGTTCTGGCCTTTCACTACCTGAAGGGGCTACAAGAAAACTGGAGAGGGACTTTTGACAAGGGTAGGTAGTGGTAGGACAAGGCGGAATGGCCTTAGGCTGAATAACAGTATGCTTATATTAGATATTAGGAAGAAATTCTTTACTGTGAAAGCAATGAGGCACTAGAACAGGTTGCCCAGAGAGACTGTGGATGCTTCATCCCTGGAAGTGTCAAGGCCAGGTTAGATAGGGCTCTGAACAATTGGGTCTGGTGAAATGTGTCTCTGCCCACAGCAGGGTGGTTAGAACTAGATGATCTTTAAGGTCCCTTCCAAATGAAACTATTCTATGATGCAATAATTCTCTTTCAAAGAAAATAAGGAATCCTAATCTTTGTTTTCTGAAAAGCAGTAATAAAAAAATTGTCCTATGTAGCTGTGGCTTTGTTCATAGCTTCATACCCATTTCAGCAACACTTCACTCTGCTGTGTCTGAGACAGCAGAGTTGCTGAGCCTGTAAGTGGTCTGGGAGAAGAGAATTGCAAGCCTCACCTCAGCAATTGCAAGAGAAGAATGAAATAAGTCTTGATTTTTTTGAACATCTCCTTTGAGGATATGACACTTATCAGTTCTTCAGGTAGGGAGAGTAATTCCCATTTCTCAGCTGTGGAATATGACTTTGACTTTTTCTAAATGATTCAATAAAAAGGCATAGGTAAGAAAATGAAGCTCTTGCCAGTGAGATGGAAAAGGAAGAAGCCATTAATAAGGCATAAGCAAAGTCAATAGTGTAAAGGATCCAATACTGTCAGGCTTAGTAATATCATCTTAAGTGTCAGATAACAGCACCTTCCTTTGAATACTTCAAGCCATTTTTACACATTTTATTGCAGCACTATCAAATATATGTTATCATCTGACTTCTACAGACTGTGCACTCAGATACAGAGTGCTCTTCCCTGCAAGACAAATAGCAATATCGGTGAGGACAAAGTTTATTTCCTGGACTGGATGCCAGTGATAGTTGTTGACTGTGGGACCTTCCATCAAAAAACCAAATCTCTGCTGGCACATTTAAAATCATCTGCCACAGTGTCTGTCATCTTTCCTGTAACTCAGCCACATTCCTGCATTCACAAGAATAGACAGGAAAGATAATTCTTTGGTTCCCTTTCACATTCAGTTAATTTCAAAGGTAATAATCAGAAAATAGTTGATGTACACCTCCTTCAAAGTCACACAGATATTCACTGAGGAGAAAAAAAAAAAAAAAAAACCAGCAAATGTGGGATCTTTTTTTTTCATTCTTGAAGTGGTTTTGGTAACCAGTGCACATAATTTTTTTGTTTGTTGTGCTATTAACTAGGGACAGACTTGAGTTCCTGGAATCAGGAATCAATGTAGGGATGAATCATGATGCTGCCCAGAGCTGGTAATGTGATATATTTCCCACTGACCTGATATTTCCATTCTTCCTTCTGAATCAATTTCCTGTGATACTTCTCTACAAGTATAGTTGCAGAAAGGGAGTACTGCTCTGGAAGGATGCTCTGGATGTTTCTGAACCAACAACATGCACACAAGGTGTCAGAAACTGTTTTTACCAGTGTGTTCTGTTATGGTTCTCCCGTGCAAACAGGGAAACATGGCTGCCATGTTTCCCCTGGGGCTTATTTTTCTGCAAAGCAAAGAATAAGAAAAATGTATCTACCTTTCTATCTACATGCAGCTTTAATTTATCTTCTTTAATAAGTGCATTTCATGTATGTGTTCCAAATCTTTTGTGTTGACCAACCTGTGAAGTATAACTTTATGCATACATAGGAAACAACCAGTCTTGCCCTGTTTCAACTCTACTTGCTGTGATCTCAGGAGTTTCTTCTAAACTAAAAATCACAAATATATGTTTTAGACTGTTGTCCTCTACATCAGTGTAAGATGACATAGGAAGGATGAAGACACTGAGATTATGAAGTACCTTTTTTTTTTTCCCCAATTATATTTTGTGTTATTTATAATACATTAAATTATAAAAATGTAATCTGGACAAAATATTTTATTAGTAAAGTTTATTCTTTTTTTAAAATAATTTATGTATTGCCAAATTTTAATATACCTTTTAAGTACAGCAATTTTCCACCAATAGCTTGATAAACTTATTAGCAAAACAACAATAAACACACCATATACATTTATTGTGAATATATTGTGTACTTGGGTTTTTTTTAAAATATAAGATAAACTCATGTTACTTTTTTTTTTTTTTTAACTTCTGTTTGCCTTTCAGATATATTTCAGGTCTATATTTGTATCAGGGTGATGGAAAAAATAATTTCTCTTTGTTAAGTAGCAACCTTGAAAATGCTCCTTGCAATTATCTCTTGTGTAAAAACAGCACTACACCAGTTTTGAAATTTGTCTTGGGTTCACTAAGATTCCACATGACTGAGTGGGCTTGGAGCTGACCCTTAACCAAAAAAGAAGAAATTCATACAGGCCCTGATCACCTTAGAACAAAGTCATGGACAGACAGAGCTGTTTCTGAGTTAATTTAAATCTAAAACTCAAGATGATGAAACTTACATGAAGTTAAATAGACCAAATATTTTAATTAACCCCTTTGGGAGCTGCAGAGGAACTTCACAGAGCTTTGCAACTAAAAGACACAGACTATGAATAAGCAATGATGTCCGAGCTGCCAAGCTCAATAAAAATTGTAAATTGCCCATTCCCATCAAGGATGTTCAGCTTAGGTCGTTCAAGTCTATTTGTATTGTGCAAGAGGACCTGCAAGTATTTGCATATACAAACCTGATTTTTAGAGTGGTATTTATATATCCTGTAAGTAACCACACAGGTGATGTGATTGAGCATAGTATAGCCTCTGTGTGTGGTACAATTTGATGAATAAAGCCAACCAACATTTATAAAATCATATATTAACTGCAAAGATATCTAGCATATTTAATATTCTATTTCAGACTCATGAAATTGTTAACATTTTATGGTTATAATGAAGGACTGTGTGGATAATCCAAAAACACAGAAAAACCATACTCTTCTGTCAGCCATGGATTAGAGGCTCCCTATATCTGTGATGTGAGGAAAAAGGAAGGAGTCATAGTACTAAAAAATCACAAAAATTTTTCATAGGACTTTTAATATTCTGCTATAGGGAACATGCAATACAGAGGCTTTGGAGGGTCTGCACAGTTCTTTATTTTCACTGTGTGAGACAGTGATGGTAGATGGTGCTTCATTTGTGTGTGGGAAGAAGCAGTGTGAGATCATTAAGTAGCCTACTCAACAGTGAAGCACATTGCTGCTTTTCAAACTCCTTCACTAATGCCTTCTCACAGGTTTCCAATGAATAATGAATTGATGGGGAGGAATAGCACAGCAAAAGGTATTCCTGCACTTCTAGATTTCAACCATTTGCTTCAGACACAACCCATCCCACTGTCACACAAGTGAATTAGCAGTGTATTAAAATATTTTGATTCCTGCTTTGTCCTATTTGTCTTTAACCAAGGCTGTTATCAGATGACAAAAAATATTTGGAATGTTTGGTGTCTGACTTTCTTTTCCCACAAAAGACACAAATATAAGAAGGCATGGTTTTGATGTCAGTGGGAATTCTCATATACATCACATCATCATTCCCAAAGGCATAGCTCTCCAGCCATTTCATTTGTATCTCTTGTCTTTCTGGAACTTTAGAATTGTTCTCCTAAGAGCTACATTAAGAAAGAAAATAAAAAGTTTTCACAATGCATTTCAAACAAGGAAACTCAGAAAATTACTGACAGTAAGTTACAATAAAATAGCAGTGCATTCTTCTTTTATTAAACCAAGGATCTGCTCATTAAAAAGAAAGGAAGAAAGGGGAAAAGACTCTGCATGGTAAGTTAATATAATAAATATATGGGCTGAGGTGTAAAAAAAACCGAGGTGTTTGTGAAAGGATTCATACTGCAACCTCTTTAACCTGATTCCGTAACTTGAATAATTTTTAATGTATTTATAATTTTAAAATATGAAGATGTTTTACAGTTTTTGGTTTGTATACCTTATTAAAATCTGCATTTTGCATGGTAACAGCCAAAGAAATACCAGAAAACAAAGCTGCACTGCTTCTAGCCCTGAAAAGTTCATATAATATTTGATAAATAAAAAATGGACTCCAAAGAGATTCTGAGAAGTGAAAACGAGAAATTTCTCCATATTTCTAGATCATGTTTTACTAGATTAGGAGGATCATAAATGAAATAGGTCATGAGGGTTAGCTTGGATAGAGTCTCTGACTTATGCTTGTTCTACGTCAACCACACCAGAGCTGAGATGAGTCTAGGTGCTACTACAGTCTAAACACAGCACAATGGCATCTGTCAGCTCAGGCTTAAAAGAAGAGTCACAAAAACATATATACCTTAAAAATATATGTAATTTTTTTATACACCTAGGCTTTTACATGCTATTGTTTTACTATAAGTCTAGTAGGGAGTCAAATTTTCTAACTCAAAACTTCATAATACTGATATATTTCAGGTAAAGTTTCTTAAGAACTTGCTATCTAATGCTTTCTAATGCACCTCAGACTTGGAGTGGCCAGCAAAGCTGAAGGATTAACCTTTTCCACCTTTTTGTGGGTTACCTATTTCTAGTGTTTTTCTGTTCTACATGCAATGACACTGCCCCATAAAGTCTAGCTTCCTGTTTGTGGTGGTTTTCACTCCTTGTCCACCCAAACCTCCAGGCTCCCCCTCCTTTCCCTCTGGGAAAGGGAAAAAAGGAGAAAAGGAAAAAAACAACTGAGAGATAATGGCAAAACAAACTCAGAGTAGCTAAATACTTAAATTTATTACTAACAAAATAAGAACTAAAACTAAAAGCAGTAAAACTAAAAAGTAAGAAATAAGTCTTAAGAACACTCCTCTCACTCCTCCCTCCCTCCAGCAGTTCGAGAGAGCAGGGAATGGGAGTTTTGCAGGTGGTTGTTGTTGTTGCTGCCATTGCTCTTGTCCTGTGGGTCACTCCATGGGCTGCAGTCAGGTCTCTGCACCCCAAAGGTCCTCTGTGGACTGCAGGGGGACAACCTGCTCCACCATGGTCCTCACCATGGTCTGCAGGGGGGCCGCAGCTCTTAGTCCTTCCCCTGCTCCCGTGGGGTCCCTCCCATGGGAGACAGTCCTCAAACTTCTCCTTCACGAGTCCACTCCCTGGGCAATACTTCTGCTGGTGGAAAAAACCTGCTCCAGGTGTGTCTCCTTCTCCGGGAGTCATGGCTGGTCTCTTCCAGGATCTCGCTCCATCCTGGGTCTCCCACAGGGCAACAGCTCCTTCAGGCATCCGCCTGCTTCTCCAGGGGCTGCAGGGGGTCTCCAAACCCCAAAAGATCTCCACGGGCTTCAGGGAGGGAGGGGAGGGGAATAGCTTTCAGTCCTTCCCCCCCTCCCTGCTCCAGCGTGGGGTTCTTCCTTCACCTCCTCCTGCTCTTCTGACCTTGGTCTCACTCTGTCTGTATTGTTATCTCAATGATGGAGTTCTCAACTGCGCAAACACTCCAATTCTTGAATATGTATCACAGAGGCGTAACTATGATTTTAATTAGCTCAACAGGACAGGAGAAACTTCTAGCAGCTTCTAACAGAAACCGTCCTGGAAGCAACCTCTTCTACCAAAATTCAGCTACAGAAACCCATGACACTGTTTAAGAGTAGTAATCTACAACCTGCATTTTATAATGTTCAGTGAATAAATTCTCTTATATTTCTCCAATTACAATACTGCCGAGGCTTGAACTCATGCTACAGAAAGGCAAGAAATTGGTCTCAATGCAACTGAGGTGACTTCTTGGTCAAAGGGGCTTCTCTTTGGATTTTTGGTCAAGGATGAAATTTTAAGAAAGTTTATCCTAATCCTTGGTGCTCGTTTTAGGAACTTCAGTGCTGCTCAGACATTGAAATTCAGAGACAGATGGTCAGTTTTCAATGTGTAAAGACCCACTTCTGCTCATAACAAATACGTCAACATTACTATTGACTGCACTGGAAATAGGAACTAGGTTACAAAGAAGAAAAATTTGACCTTATTTTGTCTTAAAGTGCTCTCTAGAAAGATCACTTGCTGACCTAAATTGAATGTTTAAAATAAGAAGTGATGTTAAAGACAAACGGAATTATGTATAAAATAATAGAAAAATAATGAAAGACTACAAAAACAGAAACTAAAATTCAGTGAGAAAAGGAAAATTTGAGACTTAGAGAGGGATGCAATTCAAATCACTGGGAATATGGGCACACTTCACTTTCTCTAACATAAAGTCTATATCAGAGAGAAAAAAATACCAGACACCTGAATAACATTAAAATGAAAGATGTAATTGAACTGTGTGACACAAATCTATCAAAATATGACTATTGGAACATTTTTATGTATGATAGTTATTTTACTTCTGTTGAACTAATCCTGTAATAAAATCATGTTCAATATATGCAGGAACAGATGTCTACACATAAAATTACTTAATGAATGCATTATTTTAAGTGTCCATTGTTTCTTAACAATTTTAGAGGTAAAAAAGGATGATTTTATTCACATGGAAATAAAGATTTTGCTTGTTTTGTTGGGTTGGGTTTTTTTGGTGCTTTTCTCTAGTTTGGCGTGTTTGTTTTTTTTGGATGGTTGGTTGGTTGGTTTGGGGTTTTTTGTTCTTTTTTTTTTTTTTTTCCCCCTAACTGCTGTCTTCCTCTAAGCATTGCTAAAACATCTTGTTTGGGAATTAATCCCAGAAACTACGTGAGCTCCCTACCATTCAAGAAATTTCAGTCCCTGAATTTGGGGTCATGATGCCTGACACCATTTTGCAGAGCTGCTATGCAAAATTTTGGTTTTGTTCAGCAGTGCATTCAATTTTCTTTTTCATTTAATTTGAACCAATTAATTAACCCAGACTATATAATGGGCAAAACAAAAATTTATAATAAGAAAATTCCTTTAATATGATCTAAACCATGTTAAATTGAAAATACACAAAACCAAGAAGGAACATCACAGCACATTGGCAGTTAGCGACAATGTTATAAAATCTTTACTTAAAAGGTAGCAGCTCAGGAATAGTTATCCTTTTTGACACAAACCTTGACTATAACTCAGTCTGTCAGTTAATTCATCCAATCTTTTTTCCTTTTAATCTTAACTAATTTTTTCTGCTACATAATTTCCACCTCTGAATACTTCCCATCAAAAGGAAAAATTAAGCTTTTAGGGAAGCAGCAGCAACATTATCTTTTGTTCTCAGATAATGAACAATTAGTATCAGAACACTAACTCTATTAGATTCTGTTCTATTATTTTATACTGGTTTATCATCTCATTCTACTTCACTGGATAGAGCAGAAAGCTCTATTAGCACCAAGAGACTATTTTCTTTAAATGTAAGACTAGGGAGTTATTTGCTTAATATTTAGTGACAACTAAAGAACCCAGCTATAGAGGAGATAATAATGAAAGACTAATACCTTCTGCAAGTCTAATAACCCTCACTGTTGCTTTTCACTGTATTGAAATTTTATGCATTCTAAACATTAAATTCAGTAATATACAGCAGTCAGAACAGTGAGTCTGTTTTAACGAAGGAACATCCTGATCTAATCTGAACAAGTGGCATAAATTTGTGTCCATTTATACCTCTATCAAAACATTTCAGAGTCAGGGTATGAAATAGGGAGGAGCTGTCTGTCTTACAGTGTGGAAAAAGAATGGGAAAGAAAACAAAACAAATAAATGAAACAGGTCAATCCTGCTTCTGTCCCATTTTGTTTGGGATAGAATTTTTTTGGGATAGAATTTTTCTTCCTAGTAGTAGGTACAGTGCTGTGTTTTAGGTTTAGAATGAGAATAATGTTGATAACACACTGTTATTGCTGAACAGTGTTTACAGTAAGTCAAGCACTTTTCAGTTTCTCACACAGCCTTGCCAAAAAGGGTTGGTGGTGCACAAGCTGGGTGGGAGCACAAGCAGTACAGCTGACCCCAGCTGGCCATGTGGCATCATGCTCAACACATAAAGTAAGGGAAAAGCTGTCCAGGGGCTGCTGCTTGAAATCTGGCTGGGTTTTGACTGATTGGTGTTGCTTCTCATTGGAATCACTCATTTTTTGTAGGTTTTACTTCTCTCTTTGTTACTTTCCTTCTCACTACATTTTTTAATTATTATTTTGGTTACTATTTTATTTTTAAATCATTTTCATTTCAGCCCAGGATTTTCCTCACTTTTATCCTTTCAATTCTCTCCTCCATGCCACTGCAGGGAAGCAAATTGCTGCGAGGTCTCTAATTGTTGGCTGGAGTTAAACTATGACAATTCTTTCAATGTTTCTTCTCAATGTCTGCTGCAACTGAAAATCTACTTATTTTGTTTATTTTTATGATCCCTTAGGAAAGTGATATAAGTATTATTTTTTTTATTTTACATTCAAAAATGTTGTAAAGGAATGGTGAAATAATAAAATACACCAAACCTTTGAAAAACTTTTGCATGAGAAATGCCAGTTTTTCAGCAAAGATTTTCCACAATTTCTCCTGAATATATGTGTGGGAGATGTTTTTTAAATTTTTGGTTGGTTGGTTGGTTGGGGTTTTTTTGGTTGTTTGGATTGGTTTTCTATTTGTTTGGTTTGGGGTTTTTGTTTAAAAAATCCTATTTGCCAAAGTAACATGATTTGGCACAAAACAGTTCAGAAATGCTTTAACGAGGGTTAAAATGGGGTATCAGTAGAGTATCTGGTTTCCTTTTGCATTGCCATTTACTTAGAAGTGTAAGGTCTAATACTGAGTTATTCTCTGTGTTTTGTATAAATGATAGTCTTTATCTGCTATTTTTCACCTATGAACTTTCTCACATTTTTTTAATTTAAGCTCACTAGAGCATCAAATGGATTGATGACCCCAGCTCATGTTGTCAGCAATTTTGGCTCAAAGCACTACATGGCCTTCCAAAAGTTAGTTGACTGAGTACCCTTTCTCAGGCTGTATAAAATAGTTTCAGTTTTATTCACACTGTTACTACTAATGGTGGATTATAATATTCATACATCTGCTTCCCTTTAGGAGGCTATACAGAGAGAATAAAATTTACTTTGTTTAATATGAAAAAATATTTTTAATGTGGAAAATCCTATTAATGATACTTAAACAGCAAGAGTACTAACAAAAGAAGAGTCTGAAAACAAATTTTTTGTCACTAATATAAAAATATCAATGAGTTTTGCTGCCTTGTGGGAAATTGGTAGTTTATTAAATAAAAATATTCTATAAAGATTCTTTAGGCTGAACTATCTAATTGATTCTACTTTGCCAGGCTTAATCTCAAGAGACTAACTTAAAAAGAAGAGAATTAAAAAAACCTTTGAATACATTCCAGGTTAATTTTACCTATCTGGGTTTTTTTTTATAATTTGCATGTTGCTTCTAAAAAAAACAGTGCCCACCAGCAGCTGTTTATAACAATTAGAACTAAGTGTATCATTTGTGCTCAGGTTTCACATACATACTTTGTCAACACTCCCCAATAATTTCTAATAGAAAGATTCATGAGCAGGGAGAAGAAAAAAAAAAGAAAAAAAGAAAAAAGAAAAAACTAACCTAAAGATTAGAGTTTATAGGTGTTTTTTGTATTTATGAACTTCTTAGTAACAAAGACATGTGTGTTTCACATGTTCTATTTCTAATACAGTGTCACAAATCTGTACAACCACCAGCAAGCACGACATTTCTCTAGCCAAATGTTTTCACATGGAAATATCCATTCAGTACAGAGAGTGTCTATTTTCTCAAATGTCTTGACATCTGGTTCAGGGAAAACAGGTAAGATATGAGTTATGTAAATTTTATTCACTTTTTTCTTTTATTGGTATTTTAAATTATCTTAATTTTAACATTGATATGTTCTATACCTACTGCATCATTATAGTTTTGAGTTTGATTTGCATGTCATGATTTTGGTGAAGTAACCTTGGCGGCCAGATTGGGAGGGAAGAAAAAGTCTTACAGAAATTATAGTTTTGCCATGTCTAACTTTGACTATATATGATAGGGGTTTGGGGTAGGAAGAGAAAAGAAATTCACTTCTGCAGATTATGTTCAGAATTTTTCCCATGAAAGTCTACTAATAGGAACTATCATGGGCAGTCTTTATCATATATCCATATCTTGCATTAATGAAAGTGAATTTTGGAGCATCTCAGACACAAAGGCTGTGCACTATTGGAAACAATGTTTCATGACTATTTTAAGATTTTGATCTCAACAGACCAGATGTAAAGCCCTCAGCAACAAATTCATGGTAGGATGCTGAGCATCCTCAGGTCCGTCTTGTGCAATGGTAGATATAGACATAGAACCTATTCTTGACACAACAATGTGAAGAATCAGGTCTTCAACTCTTAAAGGTCCTCAAAGTAGTTTAGATGTTGTGTTTTGACTCCAGAGAAATAATAGAAGCAAAACCAAACAAAAACCAAAACACACATTAACCTATTTTGTCTATTTTTTTTAGCCTTTTCAAAGATAGGACTATTCATCCTATCTTCATTTGCAAGAAACTATGAAAGAGAATACAAATGATCAAAAAGAATATACCCTGACACACATCTCCTACAATTTACATTAAGAGCAGCACAAAGTATGAAGGTAGAAAGTAATCTTTCTGGAAATTTGCTCTCTAAATAAACCAGCAGAAAAGCTGACAATGCTTGTAAGGCAGAAGTACTTTTGCCATTATTAACTATTCTTGCTATAAAGCATAAAACTATAAAAGCATAAGTGAGTCTTCCTTTAATTAGAGGTCTTGCATCAGCTTGTTAATAAAGCAGTAACTGGTAACCCTAAAATTACTGTCTTTACAAGCTGACAGAGCAACTATCAGTAATTAATATTCTGTCTCTACAGAATATATTTTCCAAGGAAACACTCACTGGCCTAAAGCAGGTCTATATGACATTAGCAACCTGTGTCAGCTATGTCTCCACATGTGAAGACACAGCACATTATGGAGCTGCTTTATTATGGTGGATGTAATAGCTGCAAATGTTTTCTTCTATAACTAAAGACCAAGAAAATCAAGATAAATGAAGCAGCTTCATAAGCAACAATACTCTTATGATCAATGAGATATTGTTCAAATCATTAGCAACTCGTATGTTTTCCAGATATTTACTGGATATCTATTTCATTACTGGGATATTCTTGTCTGAAAATTTTTACCTCAGTCATGGATTTTCTTTACCTTTTCTCACATCTAGTTGCAAAAAAAAATAATGGAAAACAAGCTATTAGTCTAGACCAAAGTAATTTCAGAATGAGTTAAGACATTCTATACCATTTTCTATTCCCTCATTATGCAAATCACATTTACATTTGTAAATAATGAATGAAAAAATACCAATCTTCTCATAAGAAAAGTAAAACTAAAATATGTTCTGACATAATAATATGCAGTTAATAAGAGGGCAATAATACGGATCCTGAGAGCTGCGAATCAGTCAACCTCACCTCAGCGCAGAGGTGCAGATTCTCCTGGAAGTTGTTTTGAAGCATATGGAACATAGGGAGGTGACACATCCAAGTGATTCACAGGCCAAATCATGCCGGAATAATCCATCCATTGGTTTTCTGTGATAGAATGACTGCATCAGTGGATAGAAAAAGTTCTACAGATGTCATCTACCCACAAGGCTCGTGATATGGTCCTCTTAAAACATTTCTGCCACTAAATGGCATAGATGCACGTTGGATGAATAGACTGTTAACTGGGTGAGGAATTTACTGGATTTTCATGTCCAAGAGTTTTACAGTTGATGTCTCCATATCCAAGTAGAAACCAGTGACGAGTGATGTCCCTCTAGAGTACAGACCTAGATGTCCCTCTAGAGTACTGGTAACTATGCTATTAACATCTTCCACAATGATGTAGGAGGATGAAGAGCACTACCAGTAAGTTTTCAGGCTACACCAAGTTGATTTGCTGGAGGGAAGAGATGTTATTCACAGGGACTCTGACAGGCTTGAGGAGTGGGCCTCTGTAAACCTCTTGAAGTTCAACGAGGCCAAGTGCAAAGTCTTGCACCTGGGCCAGGGTCAATCCCCAGTATCAGTACAGGCTGGTGAATGAAGGGATTGAGAGCAGCCCTGTGAAGAAGGGAGGCTGATGGATGAAAAATTGGACATGATCCATCAATGTGCACTTGCAGCCCAGAAAGCCAACTGTACCCTGGGCTGCATAAAAAGCAGCCTGGTCAGCAAGATGAGGGAGGTGATTTTACCCCTCAACTCCTCTTTTGTGAGAGGTTGAGACCTGGAATAATGTATCCAACTCTAGGGTCCTCAGCACAGTAAAACACGGACCTGTCACTGCAAGTCCGGAAGAGGACCATGTAAATGATCCCCCATGCTCTATGAATGCAGAGGGCTGGAACATCTTCTCAGTGAAGGAAGACAGAGAATTAAGTTTGCTGAGCCTGGAGAGGAGACTGCTCCAGGAGACCTCTCTGCAGTCTAACAATACTTAAAAGTGAGCTTGTACAAAAGACAGATTTTTTTTCCCCCTGAGGTCTTTAGAGATAGGATAAGAGTCAAGAGTTTTAAACTGAAAGAGAATGTTTTGAGCATAAGGAGAACATGGCGAACACTGACACAGTTTATCCAGAGAACTTATGGATGCCCCATTCCTGAAAGTCTTCAAAGCCAGGTTGGAAGGGGCTGGGAGCAGACACAGTGAAACATGTCCTTCACCATGGCAGGTGGGTTGGACTAGATGGTCTTGGAATTTGGATCGCTTCCAACCCAAACCATTCTGTGATTCAGCCTTCTGTGCAGACAGTATTTTCCCAGAAGACAATTGCTTTGTTCAACTATATAAACAGGGTGGTTTTTTTCAGTAGCATGACACATAATCTCAGAAAACTTGTTTCATGTACTTCATTAAAAAAAAAAAATTCTTCTATGTTAACCATTATGGTCTCAAAAATTTGCTAGAAAGAAAAAGAAGTCCTGAATATGAAAGTCAATTCCACCAACCTCTGAGTAACAATTTGAACTAATTCATGGCTGAACATCACTGTATGCAAATAATCACATTCCAAATTCAAATACACAAATAAAATCACAGATAGGAATCCCTAAAGTTTTCAGACTGAAATTATATCTGAAAGGTAAGTCTCTCTGCCTTAAGCTACATTTAATTTATTAGCAAGACAGTCTAAAATGATATTTTGCAAAGTGACAAGAAATGGCTGAAATCCTCCCTGCTCTTACCTCCTCAGGGAAGCAGCCACCTACGCTGCCATACAGCGTTACTGGAATTGCACGACTGTGCTGCAAAGCAATCACTTGTCCTTGCATGCACAGACATGAGATCCCTAGGCCATAACAGCCTTCAACACCTCTGCTCTGGCTCTGGTAAGGGGCTCCCCCTTACTGAGCTGCTCAGTTTTGGAACAGAGGTAGTGTGGACCCAATAAGGCTGCTGCAAAAGTTAAATATGTATATATCTCCAAACCATATATACACTTCTTCCTGTCTGAGAGAATGTACAATGGTTGTTGAAGCAATGATGAATAAAAAAGTTACCCCAAAAGATGACGGCAATTGCTTCTGTGTGTTGATTTATTTCCCATCTGGACATTCTCAATTTTGAAGAAAAAATTATTTTGCTCTGCCATATATTGATTTCTCACAGTTTAAAAACATGCTCAAAATCCATGCTTAAGATTTAATTAAGAGAAAAAAATGACCATTTCCTCTTACTGTGCAATATGTGCCAACTCTGCAGCTGCAGGAAACAGATCTCAGATTTGGGATGCAATCCTCAATCAGTTTCTATCTTACAGCAGAAAACTCTATGCACCCTTTTCTGAAGTAATTCAGAAGAGCAATGCAAATAAGTCCCCAGTGTTCTGAGAGACTGTGTTATGCAGTTACTCTGTTCTGATGACTCTTTGCAGTGGATCACCCTGTCAGCTCTCTCTGCCAGGCAGAAGGGAGTTTGAGTTTCCTGAGTAGCTGTCTTCTGAGACCCCAAAGTTGAAATTTGTTTTTGTTAATGTGAAGATAGAGCAGACAGATATGGGCCCAAATTATGTATGGAATTAGGACAGATTAAACTTTCAAGAAATCTTTCTGAACCCAAGCAAATTTAGGCCAGATATTCCTCATCAGTGATCAGTCATTTAGAGTACAGAGGAAGATAAATGATGTATACTCATTTAACATCCATCACTAATTTATTATCTTTCATGCAGCTTTAAATAAGGACAATTACAAAATCCAGTTCTGCATCCTGTCTTGAAATGGCAAGTTTCAAAAGGATTTGTTTCCTGCTTTATGGCTGAACAGACTGTCACTGCAAACTGTATTATCGAGTTAGTAATTAAAAAAAACCAAAAAAACTCCAAACATGCAAACAAACCTCCAATATGCCCCCACCAAAAAAACCCAAACAAACAAAGAACAAAACACCAAAATCTCCATCCAACATGTAACATTTTAAAATAAAAATAAGAGCACAATTTTACAAAATAAGAGTGTAAAGAAGCTGGGGGAGAACATTTTTTGGGATAACATGATTGGTCAATTAGGACTATTCACATAGATTTTAGACATTTGGGCAATTATGTTCCTAGAAGTATGGGCTATTCTAAAAGTAACATTGTGAAGTATTATTTTACCTAATTTTGACTAAATTAAAGGAAATGTGAATAAAAGACATTAATGTAAAATCATTCCATATTCTTATTTCAGCACTGACTGTGAAGTGACAAGGTATGAATACGTTCTTATTTAAAAGTTTTGCTGCATCTGTACAAACTAGATGCTATTTCAGTGGAGGTAGAGAAATTACTGTCTATATAAAACCCACATATTTTATTAATAATTTAATTTAAAATATGATACCATCCATAAAATATTTAAACAGTAGCTTCATAAAGTAAGCCATTTTTTAATTTATTTATAACCTGTATATCTTATTAACCTATCAATACCACTTATTTCATTAATATCACTCTGTAGAATTTATTTATGAAATACAATTGTGTCTTTAGCTTACAAAAGATATTATGATGAATATTTCTAAAAAAAACCCAAAAACCAACCAACCAAAAACCCCTAACCAACCAACCAAAAAACCAAATCAACCAGCCAAAGAACTGGGAAAACAAACAAACGAACAAACAAACAAACAAACAAACAAACAAACAAACAAACAAACAAACAAACAAACAAACAAACCAACCAAATAAAAACACACACACCAAAAAAACCAACAAACCCACAAACAAACAAACAAAAACTTGAAACAAAATGCTTCCTAACAGTCTAACAGTAGTTCTAGTGTCTGGTAAAATAAAGGGCCTATTGAGATAATATGTCCCTATTTGGAAGCACTAGCAAATGTTCTTGTCCCCTATTGTAGCCTACAAACACTTTTAGCAAACAGAGATTGAAAGGTTTTCCAGGTCAGATGATGCATCTTTTTCATGACATCAAAAAGCTCTGGCTCCATTCCACTGTCCTCATATGTTCCTCAATCTAGATATAAATTGTCCTTCATAAATTCCAGGAATAATCAGTTCCATATATTTTCCATTCTGTTAAAATATTCTCTTTGGAGCTCTTAACTAACTTCCAGGATATTTCTTTGGTTGTACCTATTCTTCTTAGAGGAAATGCTTATTTATTCCTATTGACAATGTATTGAGGTCCCCCACACTCCCCTCAAATGTCTTTTTGTCAAGTGAAAGAGATGCAGTCTTCATACAGAAGTCCAGTATATCCAATCTATCCATAGCATGTATTTTAAACTAGTAGCTAAAATTCTATGTACACTTAAATTTTGAATCATAATCATCCTTTTTATTTCTTACTGGTTTTAATGCATATTAATAAAGAAAACTTGAAAAAGGTAACATAATAATTTTTTCTTTGCAAGATCCTGAGTGGAGGTGAGACGTATTTTTATCTAGCCTAACTCATACATGTTAATTAACCAGAAACCAAAACCAACCAACCAAAAATAAATAAAAACAAAAGAAAACTCATTTCATTTGACTGTGACAAAAATTTCCTCATGAAAAAGAACAGTACTTAGGATTTTTTGCCCTACTTGTAATTTTAACAATATTACAGTGACACAGATGTTTTATGAACTAATTTTTGATTTTGCCAGATGCGTAGGTAAGGTACAAATAAAATAATATGAAAGAAATTTCAATTTGAGGGTTCTTTTCAGCGATACATTTTTGATTTGTGTTTACATACTCTTGCAGTTTTATTTTTAGAAGACAAAATGCTCAAAATTAAATACAAGCATTTTTCAAGAGATGAATGTTTTAAACATGATCTATTTAATTTGTTTTAAACCAACTACTTGTAGGACAATTATTCTCTGGCATTGTCAGAAAATTTTAAATTATTTCATTTGGACAGTTTTATTGATTATTTCATTTCATTTTTCTGCCACCATTAAAAAAAAAAATAAATTCATACCTCCAAGATGGTTTTATGGTGGGGCAGTTACTGCATAATTAATATATTTAATACTATTCACAATAGATTGAATTGTTGTACTTTGAGAATTTTTCTCGAAAATCAGAATTTAATTTTATTTAAAGCTCTTCATCAATCTCTGCTTTTACTCATGCTCTCTGTCCACAGAGCATTTAAGAAAACAAGCAAAAAAACCCAAAAAAAACCCCACAAAACAAACAAACAAACAAAAAAACAACCAACCAACCAAACAAAAAAAAAAACAAACCAAAACAAAAACCCAAACCAACCAATCAAAAAAAACCCCAATAAACAAACAAACAAACAACTTCAACGTCTATCTACATAATCAGTCCTGTTTGCAGTTCATCATTTTGTGACACTTCCTGAACATAAAGACAGACATCACATAGTCTATAGTGGTATCATGATCCAAACTACTAGTCTGGCTGTTGTGTTACACTATTCCTGAATCAGAAAGACAGTAAGAGAAAAAAAACCCAAAATCTAAATTTTTACTTTTTGTCTCCAATGGTAAATTGAATTTCCTGGTTATGGCTTGACACATATGCAAATATTTACACAAAGCCTTAAATTTGGTAATCTGTCTCTGACCTCTAAAACATAAGCACTGGCTCTTGATTAGTAAATACACTTCAAATGAACATTTTTAGAAGCACAATACGTCGCTTCCTAAAGGCATGATTTATGATTCTATTTTGAACTCTAGAAATATTAATGAAACATAAATGTTTATGAAACAATGAATGTACAGACACCCCAATCTATACCCTTTCCCTATAACCTTACATTGATTGGAAGATAGTGAAATTAGTTTGCAAACAGAAACAACAAACAGAAAAGGTAAGACAACTACAATTCAAGTCCTCTTTTTAACTAAATCTGTCCTAGCTGTGCATCAAAAGGGAAGGAAACACAAGAGAAACTCGTTTGTGATTCCCCAGTTAACTTCACCATCTACCAACATTGTTATTGATTGCCTTAAAGAAATAGGTATCCAAATATGGGCAAAAAGGTATAAAGTCATATTTCTCTATTATTTTTAAGACGAAGGTCTTTGTAGAATCTCCTTAAGAGGAGGTTTTGCCATGATTTGAATGAAATTCGTAGCAGTACTAACTGTCTCTGCTACTAACAATCACAAGAAAATGTAGTTGACAAGTGTGATTGATGGGCGTTTGAGAAGACCTAATAAAAGATTAAACGTTTGAAATTTGGCACCAACAAAGGGTTTGTTTTTTTTCTTTTGTTTGTTTGTTTGTTTGTTTGTTTGTGTGTGTGTGTTTTTTGTTTTGTTTGATTGTTTGTTTTGTGGTTGTGTTTGGTTTTGTTTTTTTCCCTCACTTATCTGCAGTTCAAACTTTTCATGCTTGTACTGGCACTCGGTAACATGGCTAGTCAGATGGAGAGCAGCGAAACATCCAAGACTTGCTCGTGAAGATTTAAACAAAATTATGCACTAATAAGAGGTAAAGAACAAAGAAGAGATACCTTCTACTATTACTTGGGAGAAGAAGGGAAGCAAAATCACTGCAAGTGTTGTCCTTTCCACCACTTCCAGAACTGTGCAGAACTGTCTTCTGCAGTTCAACACAGACTCTCTAGTTAGCCAGAAATGTCAGTGATATTTAAGGCTTTCTTGAATTTTTGAAAGATCTCTTTTAAATTCTTTTATCATTTACATAAATAAATGCCAGCAGATGCTATTGCAATAAATACTCTTTAAGAAGTGTAGAACAAGGATGGAGAAAGTGGAGTAGCAGGAAAATACGCAAGTATAACTTACAAATAATTATAATATATAAATAAGTATAATACATTTTTCCCCTGAGGACTGGCATTTCAAAACATAGTGAATTTCATTTGTTTCACTTATAATATATGTAACGACCATAGTTTATTCAGGACTATAAGGGCTAAAACTCCAAAGGACACAATATCCTCACAGTGGTGCTCTTCATTCCCACATAGGACATGGACAGAAAACTTATAAAACCCCTGTACTAGACTAGTCCTCTATGTCTTTTAAATTATGTTTACAACAGTGTAAAACCTTTCTTTCTCAGAGTCTCAGTTTTAACTGAAAGTAAAGTTTATATTCATGAAATATAATCAAGTAACTAGATGGATATTAGTAAACAAAACTACCCAGGTAATTTTGTGGGTTTTGGACTTTTTTTTTTTCCCCCAACAGTATTTCTGTACATACTTGATATCCGAGGATTATATTAAAAAGCAGGATAACTTATTTAAAACCATAAAACATGTTCAAAAGTACAATGTGCTTACTTTGAAAGACCTCGGTAGAGCTGCCTTCCAAGGAAAAATTATCTAAATACTACTTTCCATCAGATATTCAAAAGTCATTGCTCTGCTAAATATTTATTTAAGAAATCACAAAATCTTCCCTCTGATTTCAGTAAGTTTTTTTCTTTTGGAGTATAGTAAAAACATCATTTTTAAATCACAATGCTAATTTGAGAGTGGAGATAGATGCACCAGCATTTTAACCTGAAATATATTATTAGAAGAGTGTGTAAGGTAAACATGGTACCTTGATTGAATTATAACTCTAGACATTGTAGTAAAGAAAGAACATATAGTAATGTCAGCATAACTGTCTATGTGGGTTTTCATTTGAAGTATCTATCCTTTTCCTGTATGCAGCAGCCTCCAGAACAAGACAGCATTTTGAAAAAAACCTGTAGTCTGGTTGAAACAGAAAAATTCTTCCTCTGATGGGTGAAATTGCACTTATGATTTTTCTTTTCAGTCCTTGAGTGAGGCTCATACCAATCTCAATGGACAGTTGTTTTTGAAACAAGCGCTCCCACTTGGCTGTCACTCACAGTTACAAAACCCACCTTCCATGTCTAGCTCTGAGGTGAGTCGGGCAGGAGCAGGAGCACAAGTGCAAAGGTAATACCATCCCTCCAGCCAGATCCCAGTGGGGAAGACATAGATTTATGACAGAATCCTTCAGATGACTTTACCTTTACTTACAACTGTTTTGAAATTAAGCTCGCCCATTCATAGCTGAAGGCAGAAAAGATAATGCCTCAGAGCTTGTAGTATCCAATGGTGCCTTCAGTCACTCTGAGTTATGTTCACAGGTTCATATGATCCTGGAGTGACAGAGTTGAAATTCTTGTTATTTATGTAACTGAAGTGAAAGAAATGAAAGATGGAACGTGACAACCCTCACAGCATCCCTCTACCTGACAGACATATGGACTGCTCCCTGAGATTGTCTGCTCACTGAGAAACAGATGACCTTCAGGCAAAAAATGCAATTTGAACAGCAGGGGAATATCCCAGAACCCGGTCAGTCCATAAAGGAAGAGAAGACCTTTTGTGACTACCCAAACTATGTTTTATTTAGTGAACTAGAATCCCTAATCCATGCCATGTAAATCTTCTACTATTCCATTACTGTTATACTTAAACTGAGGAGGCTATTTAGGGACCCAGAAAATGTATCTTTCTCCACAGGATGAAATCTGCTATCCATCTACCTGCTGCTACTAACAAAAGATGCTTTTTGCTAACAACAGCAATGGTAACTGTTTTATTTTATTTTGTTTCTGAACATTGTAGATCATATTGGCAAAATGACTTCTGGTAATTAACATGTTCAGCAGAGCTTAGAAGCTCTATAATACGGTTAAATGAAGCTGGAATATCACCACATTACATAATTTACAGCTTAAAAAGTATAAGCTTCTCACACCCAGTGAGAGTTTTCACAGCTGTACAATTCAAAAACTGCGAAGGAACTCTGAGTAGTTAGGATCAGAATCTTAATGGATGATGCACATTGATCAGAACAGTTTCCACTTCAAGTTCAGAAGCAATTTTTTTTTTTTTTTCTCCTGAGAGACTTACGCATCTCTTCAGGTTCATCTATCCATCATCTTGGTCAGTTTTGCCAAAATTGGCTCACTTGAACCCCCGTGGTATGTCTTTCATACTACAACTTACATTTCCTCTGTATCCTGTCTCCTGCGTATTACCTCCACTTTCCAAATCCTGATCACTTTCACTTTGACCGACATGATTTTTGCCTTTTGTGATACTATGTAGCTTCTCAGTTCCTGTACACAACTGTGCTAAAAATACTTTTTCCCTGGCGTTATTCCAAAAATAAAAAGTATGATTTCACTACCTTCTGAGGTTTTATTTGTGTGATTTCTTTTTTCTATTCTGCATCATATAATCATTGCATTGCAAACTTGCATGATTTTTCACAGTGCATGTAGTGATACGACAAGGGCTAATGGCTTTAATCTGAAAGAAGAAAGGTTTATATTAGATATGAGGAAAGAATCCTTAGCTGTGAGGGTGGTGAGGCACTACAACAGGTTGCCTAGAGAGGCTGTGCAAACCCTGGCCCTGGAATTGTTGAAGGCTACCCTGGATCGGGCTTTGAGCAACTTGGTCTGGTGAGAAGAAATCATGTTCATGGCAGAGAGGTTGGAACTAGGTGATCTTTAAAGTCCCTTCCAACCAAAACAATTCTATAATGATTCTCAGATTATTCTCTATGTTAAAGGTCTAGTTGCTGTTTCAGACACCACAGATTCCTTGGAAAATTCTGAATAAAGCTACAAAATGCCATAGTTCTGTTTTAGTAACAAGTACTTGTGCTTCATAAGGTGAAATTGTCTATTTATGAAGAGCTAACTGAAAAAGTGGGCTTATGAAAAAGTGGGAAAGTGGGATGCTGTAAATAACACAAACTAGCTAAGCAGACAAATCTGGATGTGATCAAGTGTGACATTTTGAGAAGAAATAAGAGAAGCCCATCACTAATAATAAATGCTCTTTCAAAGAACGAGTGGTCTTCAACCAAAAAGGGACAAAGGAAGGAAAAAAAAAATCATCCTATATTCATTCTATTTATTTGTTTGGAAAAGTATGAAAATAACAATTAAACAGTGCATGAGATCAACATGGTTTTAGAAGTACCTTAGCATATCGGTAACTTCATTGGCTCAGGTATTTGCAATTATGTTAGTACTATCCAAGCAGTCTGGTGATGACAAGCTCAAGTCATTTGACTTGCCTTAACTTATTATTTTGTAAGAAAACATTCAGTGCAATAATTAATAAAAATGTAGTATCAAATATTTGAAAACTATTCTGTGAGTTGTAAACATACAGGCATAAGATGTTTACATACTTTTAAAGTGTGAGTCTTTAATTTCTTTCCATGTATCCAACTGGTAAGCATAGTAGGGTTTTTTCATGAAAACTAATGAGTTGGGTGCATTTGATTTAAGTTTTTCTTTGGGGTTTTTTTTTTTTTTTGTTTTGTTTTGGTCTGTCTTTCTTTTGGTTGGTTGGTTTTTGGTTTTGGTTTTGGTTTTTTTGTGTGTGTGTTTGTTTGGTTGAGTTTTTGTTTGGTTTTTGTTTTTAAAGTATGAACAACATAGCTGCCACTTTTTTTCTGCTCTCTCTTCATAACATTTGTTAAATAATTACTGATCTGCTAGCAGAGTATAGGTGATTGTAATATTTCATAATTGAATTTAAAATAGACATATTTTTGGCTCCTGGATACCATGCGAAGTCTGTTACTGCATGTAACAAGCTCCTACTGAATTTCGATATCTGGTATCTTTACTTTTTCTTTTTTTTTTTTTTTTAGACAGAACAAAGGTAAATACATTGAAAGAATGTTCTAGGGGAAAAAAATCAGAAACATGCTCACTTCAAGAATGTTCAAATGAAAAACTGCAGAAATTTCCATTAACTCTTTAATTAAAAAAATTTCAAAATATTTCTTCCATAATTGTCATCACAGAGTGGACAGAACTACCAAAAGAGGTCTAAGGGTTATCAAAATTTCTTGCAAATTAATATAACTTCAGAGATAACATGATTTACATTAGCTTAGCATATGACTTTTAATTTCCTTGCCAAATGACATGAATTTGACCTTGATGAAAATCATGAGATATAGGGAATGTATTAGAAATGGCCCATTTTTATATACACGACTATTACAGAAATAGCCTACTTTGTCCCATAATATTGTGTCTTTAATTCTGAAAAGCATCACTGCTCTTGTAGTCACAGAAACACAGAAATACTTCAGCTGGATGGGTCCAAAAAGATCATCCCATCCAAACCTACCAGTCTCCTAAAATAATACAGTTCTTAGTTCCCTTCCTTTTCTCCATTCACTTCATCTTCTGAATGGACCTTTATGTTTAACTGAAGCACTGATCTTTTTGTCTAACAAGACATCAAGAAACTGAAATGGTGGCTGTTTTGTTCTTAATGTATATAATTATTTTCAGAGTGGGTACATTTGAATAAACAGTATGAGAGACCACTCCTTTTCTTGTAATGGATGAAAGTGAATAGCAGCTACTTTAAGTCTGTCAATTAAAACTGTTCTCATTTTTTGCAATTGACTCCAAATATTTTTCCCCATTAAAATGCTAAATGTTGTAGAGAAGTGATTCAGAAATATTTCAAATCTAGGCAGAAACAGCTTTACATGTGGAAAAGTATGAATCTTGCACTGACTTACTCTGTATACTGACTACAGTGAATTCAAGTAATGGCCTTCAAAGCAGTATCAGTATGCTTCAGAACAGAACACCAGAGTCAGCACAACGGTTCTACCTTAGGAAATTAACAAATGCGAGAGTAATCTTGACAAAACCTTCATGACCCTCTGAGAAATCTGAAGATAGTCTTTTTTTATAGGTTGCTATTTATATATAAAGAAAGGAAGATGATGCTTCTCTACCTCCACATTTTTTTACCTTTGGAGTACCCTTAACTTCTTTTCTATGCTCTAGAACAGCACACACACTGTGCTACATGGCCTCTCCCCTGGAGTGCTTTCTCAATATATGTCAAATTGTATTACTATACAGTTCCATTGACCCATAGTTATTCATTCACATGACTGGGTGACCTGTTCTTCCTTGCACACTCAAGGGCTTTTTAATAATTTGAGGTAAGGCTCAACCAGATAGCTGGCAGAGCTGCTAGGTCTCACCTGCTTAAACACCCCCATGCTGGCAAAAAGTCCTGTGTGTATGAGTAAAATGAGGCAGCAGGCAGTGGCCTTCATGATTAGACCAAAACGTACAGTGAGTCTGCAAATTATCTTCTAGTCTAAGGATCACTTCATTCATACTGATGCAGTAAACAAGGATGGAATAAAGCTCTGAAACTTGCTTTTCAAGAATGAGATTAATGTTCATGTTAAAAGCCTCTATACAACTTCTACTGGTATTGACAAAATATACAAGAAATGATAGCTATATTAAAAATAAATGTAAAAGAATTCAAGGTGTAAAACTGTGACCATCTATTCAGTCACTAAAAGTCTGTAGATCAGCAGGTTTCTCTTATATAACAGATGGTTTTCATCATAGAATCATAGAATGGCTTGGGTTGGAAAGGACCTTAAAGATCATTTAGTTTATAGTTTGGTTTGGTTTAGTTTGGGTTTTGCCAGTCAGGAACCGAAAACCAGTTTTGGGTATGAAAATGCTTCTTTCAACATCAAAATAAACCAATGTACTCAGTTCACTTTTAGTTTTAGATAGTTACATATATTATCTTGCTGAAGTTTTCTTTTACCTCTTATTATTACTGTGGCTCAAGTGTCACCCTTGTATTGACAGTAACAGCATACAAAGTTACTGCTTTTTTACTGGCTCATATACTTTCTGATTTATGAAATGCAGCACAGTATTTTATTATGATGAGCTCTCATTTTAAAATTCCATATCAAAGATTGGGTCACAATGACAAAAATGTAAATCAGAAAGATTTAAGACTTCACAGCAGAATTGTGAGTGAGACATGAAGGAGAGTCCAGGAAGGACTGAATTCATTGTTTTAAGAAGATACACAATGTAAAATGGTGCATGGCCTGAGCCAGAAAATGGAAGCATTGACGCTAAAAGGAGATAACAGATCTTCTGCAAAATATAGGAAGTGGCTTAAGAGTAGTCATAAAATAAAGCCCTGCAATGTTTCGACAGATAAAGAAAGCATCTTGTTATTTGTGGATGGGTAGCTTTACTTTTTTCCAGCAGTTTGATTCTCTAAGGTTTTTGTTCAGCTCACCTCAACATTCTTACTTTTCTAAAGCAAAAAGTACTGAGGTTAAGTTTCTATTTTCCAAATAGAAAATTTACAGCCCCCTGTAAATGCAGACTCCATTTGATATTTGTAGAGACCAGGGAAGAAATTAGTGTCTTCACTGAATGAACAGCACATGTCTCCAAAAAAGCTGACTCTATTGGAGTGCAGATGCCTAAAGTCCATATTCCAAAACTTATTTCTGAATTTCGTCTGGAAAATCAAGACTCCTATTCAGTAAACTTGCAAATAAATTCTCACACTTATTCAAAGTTCAATTCTAATGAGAGTGTAACTCCAATTGCATCTCAAAGAAAATATGCAGATCACTGCATACATAATAGATTAAGATGACACCCTAAAAAGATGAAATTAGTTGTTTTGGTTTATTCTGGCACTTTCAATAATCAGTGAGTCTTGCATATCCAGTGTAAGCAAGGATATCTCTAAATGACTTGATGGGTGCACATTCTGAATTTAGAAAAAGCCTGCATTTCATTAAAGGAGTGGTCAGAATTTAGTGAAAACCAGATTTCTTCAGGCTGTATAATCTGACTCTTTGAATTCACTTGTTACTTTTAAAGGTACTAGACTGAATTGTCAGAGATTATTCAAGTATGTAGATTAAAATTGAGATTTTTTAAACCTGAGGGGATTTACACATTTTATTTACACACTGCATTGTATTATTCAGAGTAATTTCAAAACAGCTATTCAAATTTCTCTTTCCAGAGTGGAGAACAGTAGCTTTTAGTCTCAAAAGCATAGCTGTTATGATAGCCTTTACTTAGTTCTAGGAATGCAGATCTGGTAACACCAAGAGATACAAGAAATCTTAACTAATTATACTACCACACCCCTGGATAAGTATTTTTAACAATCTAGGTTCATAGAATAAAGAGCAGGAAAAAAGATACAATCATCCAGAATCTTTTCTTTCTCCTCTAGAACTGTTCAAGAGATGCATTTTTTCCTCAATAGACAGGTGCTAACCCACCAAATTCAGGGAAATTACACAAAAACTATAATTGTTTAGGCATGAGAAATATGAGTCAATACAGAAGACTCTGGAATAATAGTTCATTATTTCTAGACAAGTACTGCTCTCATCCAGTGTTTGTCTATACCTCGTAATATAAAAACTATCTGAAACCCTGGTAGGCTGAAACTGAGGGCAGATGCACTTGCAAAAATCAACTCTTACAGCAGTGTTACTAAACACTAGAAAAACATTTTAAATAGGCAGTAATGAATCTCTTCAGAAGAAGGAAAACGAAAGACAGAATGAAAGACAGTTTACTTCAAAATAATTTCACAAACCTTATTTAAAATAGAATGTTCAAATTACAACTTTTAACCTACCCTTTAGGCTGATCAAAAACATCTCAGTACCCCACAGAACATCATCATCATAAAGACAGATTAATCTATTCTCAATGGCAGTAACTTATTGATAACTCCAAAATGAATATTGGTGTTTTGCTATTGAAATGTCAATGTCAAAAATTGCATGTAACTCATTAGAATCAATGGCATCTTCAGATTTAATTACACTTATAGCCAAAGGAAGCCCACCACGTCAGAAGCAGTTATTGTAGAGAAAAACTCATAATAACAGTATTTTGGAATAAAGATGCAGAAAGACCGACTCATGCCTGCTGCTGTCACATACAGATGTTTTGGAAATTTTACTTATCATTTTCACTTCCACTTCTTTAGCTCCGAGCAAAATATATCCCAATTCTGCAAGTGTTTAGGTATATGCTTAACTTTTCATTAAACACAATGCAACATAATCATGAAAATTGTGATTAAGCTCTTGTAAAATTACGGTTTTAGCCATCAGACTTCTAATTGCTACTGCTGTCACCACTTCTGCTGGATTTGCAAACTCAAGAGAGATGAGACCTATGTAACACAACATGAAGGCTGGAGAGTTGCACCAGCACCACACTGAAACACAACAACACCCACACTTTTCTAGCAAGTCTAATTGTTCAGTGTCTAAACATCTGCATGGAAAAACATTGTGTTTGGGTTCTTTCTTTCTCTCAACTTGAAATTTCCCACCACTTCTAGCAGTTAAAAGAGAAGTGGTAGAACTGGCTAGCTGTGAGAGACTGACCCAGCTGAAGGGGAGAAGGAGGGCTTTCGGTGATTGCCAAAGTGCCCCCATAGTCATTCCTCATTCCTGGGACCTTCCATCAGAGAACTGCGCATTATCCAGAGTTTTACATTAGACTGTGTAAACATCTCCCTCCTCTTCCAATGGAGGTACCTGGGTGTTATATTATTACCCACTGAACTTTGTGTTTTGTGGGCTTCCCCAGAACCTGATAGATCATGACAGTGACCACCACTTCAACCAACAGACATGGAAATTCCAAAAATCAAGTCTCATTGCTGAATCCACATGTAGTTGATCCTTCTTCTCTTATCCTTTCTTTTTCTTTCTTTTCTTTTTACAGTTTCTTAAGGCTTGTATTTATGCTTCTATACTGCTATTTTTCTATAGATAATAACCAAGACAGCTACATAACTCCTTTCCACTGCAGCCAAACTGTTCTAAAATACAACCTACAGGTAAATATGTGTGTATGTATATATATAAATGTACGAATGTATGTATGTATGTATGTGTATATAGACATAGATATCAATGTATACATATATGCCTATAAATGATGGTCATTCGGTGTCATTTCACACTAATCTGCCCCAAGGGATCTAGTAACCTCCTCACCTACAAGGGCAGTCTGTAACACCAATCCCCCAATCCCCCTTTTCCTGCATTTACAAATGGCTCCTTTTTTTATTTTTTTTTTTTTTTTCACATTCACTACTCACCTCCTCATAGCAGGATTTCACTAACAGCAAGGGTTGTTAGTTTCCTCACTGTCTTCAGAAATACAATGTATTAAAATGTACACCCTTGGAGTTCTAATTGTTAAACAAATGCTTAAAAGTAGAACATTCACTACTTCATTTCAGTTCCAGGAAGGCTGCAGAATTTATTTAACAAAGGGGCCAATTTTCCACTTTGAACATACAGCTAATAGTGGCACTTCTGTCAAGAGGGGATAATTCTGCTCTGCACTCCATTTAAAAGCATGAATTTGGAGCAGTTTTTGCATAGCTTGTGTTCAATTCTTCATGACATTTAAGAGGAGAGATTTTAAAAACTTTTTTTCACCATGTCTAAACGAGCTAGTTTCAATGACAGAATGTTCTTTCCTCTAAATAACTAAGACAACTTTAAAGACAAAATTCAGAGACAGGACAAGAAAAGTGTCAAAGAAAAGAACAATATTGAGCCTAGACCCTTAACTAAAGCTGAGGAAGATATTCAGGGACATAATTTTCTTGATCAAACCAGCAGTCTTCCATGGTAACATGATTAATTCTCAAAACAAGCTAGTTTCCCTGAGGTATTTCTAAACTCTGGAAAACTAATTTTTCCAAATATAGAACATGACTACCTTTCCAATATAATTATTAAAAGCTATGTTTAAGAGCAGGAATAAGAATCTCTCATTTTAAAAAATGCACAGCAAGATTGCAAACATAGCCAGGGGTCTCAAGAATCACCTTCAGTCTTTCTTCTAATAAAATCATCAATAAACACAACACCAGGAATAAACACAGAATACAGAGAATATATCCTGACATAATAAATGCATTTGTATTCATCTGAATTGATCTTTCACTTAGATTGATGGAAATTTAGGAGCAATAGCCCAGAAACTCACAAATAACCTAGAACTTGGCATACTTTTACTTTCTTCCTGAGAGGGGAGTGTATTTGCTAATGAATCCAAAGGAACAAATTGCATTTATTTTAAGTTGTAAGAGTATTCTAATGTGAATCTAAAGTGTAGATGCAAGACTCAGCCAGGGTATTTTCCTTAAAACTTAGAGGTATTATACGGTGATTTTAGACGTTTGAAACTATAATACTATACAATTACAGACAATTAAAATTTACCTTGCAACCAGGTTTCCACAGATATAAGCAGGAAAGACAAAAGAGTTCTGCCAAGTTTTCCAGCTCCAGTGCTCACTTCCTAGAAAATAAAAAGACAAAACTTTATTTAGTCTTGAGAGTTGTACTGACCTTTTTGAAATTATGATATTTTCGATGAAATGCCTTGAGATGTTTTATAATGATATTTAGCTCTTATCCAAAAAGGAATACAAAAGATTGTCAGCTCCATAAATGTGTCTGCTGAGGTAAATAGGGTCAGAAACCTCATAATAACACCAAAAAATAGTGTGCACTCACTGGTACTCAAGGGGAGTAGATTAGAGAGATGATTACTAAAGGATCTGAAGGTGAAAGTAACAAAGTATTGAACACAGAATGCAAGCAAAAATTCTCTTAAACAGCAGGATTAGCGGCTTGTCTCTGCTGGTACTGGAATTCAGCACCTCCACAGATTTCTCCACCCAGGTTTCCAACTCATCAGTAAGAAAGGAGATTTTTAGAAATGTATTTTCTTGCTATATTGAATTAAAATATGAGCTTTCCATTTATTATAGCAGGACACAGGATAAAACAGCTGTCTTATGCAGTGATGGTTGAGGAGATAAGAAATGTTCTGAATTGTGTGTGTTTCAGGACCAGTTTATGCTTGAAAGAACCCAGAACTGCAGTGATATCAAAGACTAGCAATGACTGTGCTACTTCAAAATTATTATGAAAAAATGCCATGAACTCTTTTGATCAATATATCCCCCATAAGATTTTTGGAAAAACAAACCAAAAGAACAAAACTATTTATCTTCTTGACATATGGAAATGACTTTTCCAAGATCTTTCACAATGCCTGAAAAAGATGAACTTGCATGTCTACAAAAAGCATATTTTCAGCTGACAGAGATTATTCTGTAACTGAAAACAATCACATAAAAAGAATGGAAAAATACTACTTAAAATATTCTTAGGATATAGTACAAATAACAACTTACAACAACAATAATTAATAATAATGAAAATGACAACCAACCCAAAGCTATAGGTGATTTTGCAAATAAATACAAATGTCACAATGAAATATAATGTTTTACCTAATTCTTATTCAACCAACATATTATGTGGTATACAAATACTCGAGTAAATTCAATAAATTTCTATTACATTTATATATACATTAGCTATATTATATTTTATATATTGTATTTATTATATTTATTATATCATATTGCCCATGTTTGTCATGGACACAGTAGATGGATCAATAGCTGATCTGCAGAGTGAGTCTGTAACAAAAAGAATTTATGCAGTTTGCTGAAGGAGTCACGGAAGGCAGCAATGAGCCGCCAGCACTCCAGGGAATACTGTCTCAAATAAACAGAGAAGCTTCCATAGACAAGAAATTCAGTTGCTTGTTCAACAAATTAGTACTTTTGGCATAAGATTTGCAACAATTCTCTATTATCTCCCAAGCTTTCTTTGGGGGGGGAAAAAAAAAAAACCACCAAAAAAACTAAACTAAACGAAACCAAACCAAACCAAAAAAAAAATAAAACTTGAGATTTTCATAATTATGCTGAAGTCAGAACACTCCAGAAATAGAAAACCTTAAACACTTGCTTCTTGATGAAAACATATTCTTGCCTAAATCTGACTGTACTGCTCTTATCTTTGCATTTGCGAGTGAAATATTTTGAAATTCAAATTCTGTTTTCTATTAATAAAGAGGTAAAATTATTTTAAGAAATTAAAATAGCAAATGATACAAGAAAGCAGAAAGGAAGAATTACTAGGACTGTATTTCCTGAATGCATAAGCACAACAAAAGAGATGTTCAATTAACAGGCAGAAATAATTCCTAGACAGTTTCTTTTACTTTATTTAACTTTATGATGAAATCATAAGTGTCAATACACACAGACACTATTAGATGCAACATTGAATATACATAAGTTGGGAACTGAAGCAGTGAAGATAAGATTGGAAAGGTGGAGGGGTGAGGCACAGAATGAGTGGAAGGTGCTTTCAGTTTTGTTTTTGTTTCTTAACATTCTATTCCATTTTTAATTCACAAAGATTAAATTAATCTTCTGTAATTGAATTTGTTTTGGCCATGACAATATTCAGTAAGTCATCTCCCAGACCCATAAACTTTCTTCATCTTGTTTCATCTTCTCTCCCTGTCCTATTAAGGAGGGGCAAAAGACCTCTAAGATAATCAAATCCAACCATTAATCTAGTACCACCATGTTCACCACTAAACCATCTTCCTATCACATCTACACATCTTTTGAACACTTCTTGAGGTTGTGGCTCCCTCATTTCCTTGAGCAATCCGTTCCAGTGTTTGACCATCCTTTCCATGAAGAAATTAGCTTCCAAATATCTACCCTAAATCTGCCCTGGTGCAGCTTCAGGTCATATCTTCTCATCTCTTGTTATCTGGGAGAGGAGACTGACTCCTCCTCAGTTTGATCTTCTTTCAGGTAGTTGTGGAGAGTGCTAAAATAACCTCTGAGCCTCCTTTTCTCCAGACTAAACAATTCCAGCTCCCTCAGCCACTTTTTATCCACCTCACTGCACTTCTTTGGACATGCTCCAGCATCTCAATGACCTTCTTTTAGTGAGGGGCCAGAACTGAACACAAGTTTTGAGATGGGGCCTCACCAGTGGTGAGTGCAGAGGTCAATTCCTGCCCTGGTCCTGCTGGCCATAGTATTGCTGACATGCCATTGGCCTTCTTGGCCACCTGGGCACACTGCTGGCTCATGTTCAGCCAGCTTAGAGACAATTTAAAAAAAACAACCCTCACAAGAACTAGCTAAAAATCCCCCAAAACTGTGTTGAATACTTTCCCTGAAAGCATATCTCAGACATTTGATATTGAAGAAATTAATTCAAAAACAACTGCTGCACACTGAGGTCTTCAAACAAGACCTCTGACAGTCAGCTTTAGGAACTGGTAGAAAAACAATCCAAAACGTTGCTGCTTTTGGCACAATAATGTGTTTTGTCAGACCACTTTAACCCCCACACACCTATTTCTTCTCCAGACTTCATTCCGCTCTTCCCAGCTAAGAGGAGTTTCAGAGTGAGACAGAGGAAGTGTAGCTTTGTGAGGGCAGACATTGCCCTGAAATATCCACTGCTTCCTATTTCAAGCTAAAGGGAATACTATACCCTATAGATATGTAGCTTAAGTTTAGCATTTTGGAATCCTACACAAGAAAATACTGTAAATAGAAATATTAGATGTTAAAGTTGACATAATTGAAGATACTGAATTAAAATTGCAAAAGAGATTAAACTTTCTCTGAAAACGATCCTAGGGATAGTTCAGCAGTGAAATATAATGTCTATGGCAGCTATGGAACCTCCAGTATTTCTGTCATTATGAAACATGGGCTTCATACACATCTGTAAGAAATCACACATACAACTAGAGGCACCACTGGGTAAAGGCACTGGGTTTCATACACTTGAGGACCCTTAAAACTTATGTCCTATGATGTTTTCAGTAATTTCTAGTATTTAACCAATAGCAACTGGATGTAGTCTTGGGTTTATATATTATCACTTGATCTAAAATATACATCTTTCATCATTTCATTTCTGTTATCATGAGTGATCAAAAATGAACAAAGGAAATGTTTTCAGGTTTAAAATCATGATAAAAGTGGAAAAAAAGGTGGTAAAAATTCCATTTTTAAATGTACTAAAGAGTTATACCATCACCAGTTACTACAGTTTCTAGTTGAATCATTCATGAGATTTCTGAAAACTAAACAATATCAGATTTTTAAACAAAAGAATCTATTATCTCAATTCCTCTCCACAAAGCCCATACAAATGTATTGGTGTTTTTGTTCAAAGTCAAAACATGAAGGCATTCTCCAATAAAATAATTAAATTCTGACATTCACTTCATTTTCCATAATCATAGAACCTTCAACTAGAATGAAAGTTAAGTTTAATGTTTAAGAACTATTACTGACAAAAGTGGTGTGAATAAACTTAAGGTCTTTTTAAAATTAGTACTTTCAAAATGCTTATGTTTTACGACTTTGTAAATTTACGATGGAACTCACAATAACGGGTCACTATCAAAACATCAAAAATAAAATGCAAAATTAAAATCATACAGAAATAGAAGTTGAAAACTTTAACTTCAGGATAAGTGTCAAAGTGTAACCTAATGAAAGTTAATCAGATAATCATGTGACTCTTTCAGCACTTATTCTCTGCCACCAACCTCATTCCTCCATAAGGACTACACAGTTTAATAACTGCTTGATTCCTCTTCCTAACTCTCAAGTGGTCTCTAGGTTTACAGCCCTCTATCAAAATCATGTTATATATATCTGGAAAACTAGAAGGCAGTTTTGTTAGTCTTGACTATATATGTATGTGTGTATCATCTGTAGGTTTTTAATTTCTACTGTGCTATTCCAAAAATAAAGGTAACATACATATGCCTCCTGTTCAAACCTCTCACCCATCCCATCGCATCCCACCTCATTGCATGGTGGATGAAACAGTTTGCTGTTGTTCTGACACGTTGTCAGAATTACAGCTATTAAGAATTCCCTAAAGAATAGGAAAATTTTCTGAATATTTCTTACAATGAAATTATCAACCTAGTTCCAGTAATCTGTAATACCAAAACATATGTCAGATGTGTTCTCTTACAGTTGTGGAATACCTCATGTGTGGAATACCTCATGGTGACCAGTGTTCTCAGAAACACTCTAATTTTGTTTAAAATTTTGGAGACATTTAGGAGTAAGTGGCTACAATAGCTGGAATTATTACATCAGTCTCTTATCAGAAATCATTTCATTTTATGATGGATAGTTGGAAGACACACAGTCTGAATGAATTAAGATCTGAAAAAAATTATGCAGGATACCAACTCAAAATTGCCACAGAGACACATTTTAAATGTCACACTGAATAGGACAAACACAATAGAAATATCTGGAATGCTTAATATCCACTTGCACCATTTAACATTCAAACATCACTGTTAATTGTAGGTTTCAATCATATAAATTTTAACAGACTGCTTTATTTTGTTGAATGATAGCTCAAAGAAATAGCTCTTTAGCAGGAAGAAAACCAGTTAAAAAATTACATGAGATAATATCAAACTGTTGCAATATTCCATTTTATAATTTTTCCTTGCCAGTTCAGCAAAAAGGATTCATTATGACAAAGAGAAGTAATAGCCCTTTTTTCAGGAATGATTCCTATTTCAATCAGGTGCCCCTCACCCATCTAATATTGTCTCTGCTATTTACAATAGCAGACAATTCCTTTTCATGATGTAATGCTAATTTCTTGTGGAAAAATGAGAATTCAATTTTTTGCCATTCAAAAACAAGGATCAGTTACTATAAGAACTTAAGAGTACAATCATAACAACAACAACAACAACAACAAAGAAAAAAAGAAAAGAAAAATTTAGTTTCGACACCACCTAAAAGCAGATCCAGGAAATAGCTACAAGAATCAACATAAGACAACAAATTCTACAGTTAAGGTACTGTTTGTTAGTTTTGGTGGGTAGGCATGTTTCATTATTTTATTTGTAACTCAAAATTGCCCTGCATCATTTCTATGCTTGGTAAAGATAAGAAATATACTATTTGCTTTAGCCATGGATGCACAAAGCAATTTCAGGGCCAGTGGTATGGCTTGACAAGTACTGCTAAAATTCATGTGGATTACCAAAGAAGCTTACTGCTTCTCTGGCATACTTGGAAACAAAACTGAGTTGCCTCTGAGATTTCCTCTTTCTCTTCCAACCCAGAATTTATCCTTATTCATAATTGTATACAGAAACAAGTGCCTGAATTTAAAAAGTTGCACCTATAAAATAAATCTCCAGCATGTATCAATAAGAGTCACTGCATTTTACAGCTGTGATTCACCTGTAATTTAACTTAGATCTTTTCACAATATAAAATAGAATATGGAACTGTTGCTATAACTAAATCAACTTTATACAAATGTTCTTACGCTAAGTAAAGTGTAACTTGATGGGTGACTGAAATGCAGACCTGGCTCATTTTAGAAGACTGTTTATGAAACACATGACAATCATCTTCAGATTGGTAAACTGAGTTCTTCACATAAGGTTCGCAGTAACCTTAGCAAAATTGTAATCAGGAAGAGAATACAAATACATTTATGATTTCCTCACCCTTTGGCAACGTTATTTTCAGGGTAAGAGCTCAGGCAGCAAATATTCGAAATACAATCAGAGCTTGGTGAAGCTAGTGAAGCAAATCAAAACACTCTGAACTCCAGATGCTTCATTTCATGAATTTACCCCAAAGCAAACAGAATACCATCTGGGCATATGAAACAGAAGGATAAAATATACACTTAAAGTAACCTGTGTTTTTGAATACTGTGTATGTAGTTTGAGCTAACATACTAAGAATTAGAAATGTTTTCCACTTTAGTGGTATTTGAGATACTACTGAGATGCTGAGCTGATATTCTGGAGGAAATAAGAATATGCTTTAATTCAGCTGATAAATACTCCTAGAAGATAAAAATAATTGCTCCACCACAGATAACATCTGGGCTAGTGATTTATTTTTCTAATTATTGTTCTTAATTTCAGACAATCAAAAACATATTGAGGTTATTTAAAGTGTGTTATTTCAAAGATTAAACTGTAACTGCCCAAAGAAATGAAACTCATTTTCCTGAGTGGCTTTTGCAAACACTTACCTTCATACAGATTGAAAACTCTCACTATAAATATTTAAAAAAACAGATCATAAACTCTTTTCCCATTACTTCTACAAATATGCACAATACCCTTCTTGACAAACTGAAGGTTATTAATAAGATTCCAAATATGTGTTATGAAATTTTGGACCCAGTAAAGATCATGTAGACAAACTTTCACCAATTCTAGCTTTTAAATTTTTTTTCTTTTTTTTTTTTTTTTTGCACAGATACTTTATTGCAACCAATATCTGAAATGTCAGGAATCATGTAGACTGAAGTCTTTCATGTACTTTTGTACCATGGATGTACTTACTGTCTGCAACACAGGGCAAAGTCAGTGGCAAACATTGTCTGAGGAGTGAACTCCTTTTGGGAAACAAAAATAGCCACTATTTTGCTCTACTCAAAAACTTACAGCAGTCAGTTTGGATGCAGATGTTTTCCACTGTCTTGTCAGATAAAGAAGACATTGGAATCCTGACACAAGGATGGAAAGGCTTCAGGCGTAGTCACTTAATCAGTTGACTGATTTGTTACTGCAGATACAGTGAGTTCAAGCTAATTTCACTGGAATCTCTACCACTTACCAGTATTCTGGGTGATATATAAGGAGATGTACTTTCCACTTGGGAAATGCAGAGATTCCATTCATAGGAGATCTCTGTGTTTACAGTAATACAGTTCCTGCAAATTCCCTGGTATTTATGGTGTGAACACTACTCACATTCCTGCAAGAGACTGGCACAGGTTGAAGTGAGTTTTCACCATCTCTGCAGTGCATACTAAGGGTTCCTTGAGTTCTGAGTTTACATTCATTACATGCAGTACAACACAGCAGGAATGTGAGTTTAATTCTGCTCTACTCAGATATGAAAATGAAACACTGAAGTTTCTGGTCTGTGCTAATTTGTGACCCCCCTCAGGTTTGTGGGGTTTTTTTGTTTGTTTTTTTTTTTTTTTTTAATAATAATTTCTACTAGGGATATCTACTTGAGAACTTTTTTTCCTGCATTTTCAGCAAGTTCACAGCAATTACAGTACTTGTTATAATTGCTTACAGTCCCTTTGAATTAAATTGAATTACAAATTAAATTGATTCCAGAACAGGTCTGGAAAAAACTCTGGTTTCCAAGCGTACTGGAAACAGGACCACTATGCCAAACGCACAGTTACATTCCCTGGTTTTAGAAGGTTATGAAATTGAGCTCATAATCTGAGACAGGTTTGCAGACTTTTAATGACAACACGTGGTATAGAAAAAGGTTTGCATGTTACAGACCTTGTGATTCTATAGAAATTGACACCCATTATAATTTTTGAGCCAGTTTTTGCAATATGAAGTTTGATGGGCTGAAACTCTATAGCTAAAATGTCTTCTCTTTTCCAAACATATGGGAGATGAGAAAAATGCAATGGTTAAGCGTGACATATTAAAAAAGTGTCAGTAAGCAGATGACAGTCTTACCTAAATTTATGACCAGCTAAGGGAAACTGACTGACCTCTACCGAAGTTTGCAATAGAACTGAAGATTTTATTTTGACCTCGAATGGCCTCTCTAAATAAATGATAGATAGATAGATAGATAGATAGATGATAGATAGATAGATAGATAGATAGATAGATAGATAGATAGATAACAAAAACACAACAAACAAACAAAAAAAAAACAACAAAGAAAACAACAAACTATTAGGAAATTTGATTACCCTTTTTTTTTTTTTTTTTACAAAATGATGAATTTTTTACCAAAAAAGAATGTTTTCTTTCAGATCATCAACATCTGACATAACGAAATTAATATGAAATAATTTTACTTTAAAAGCTGTATTACGTTCTTACTGTTATATCGATCTTTTTTCCTGTTCTTTTTAGTGAACAAAACATTTGACTTTGCTCCATTAGGTACTAAGAGCTATTTAACTCCTATAATGAAACAAAAAGGCAAGGGTAATACAAAGAGTAACCTGTTCACTTCAGGAATGCAATCAAATCAGAACAGGATTTGTATGTCTTATGAGGTATTGCCTTCGTGGTGGGAAATGCAAACCAATACTTAGATGAGTCAAAAGAAATGCTCATTTTAATTCAGTGAATTACAACATTTTGATTCCAATTAACAGGTGTGAATAAATACGTTAAATTTTAGCATAGAAAGTTCAAAATAATAATGGATTGACACATTTTGATTTGTTTTCAAGAAAGAATTCCTCTGATTTGATAAAAATGATTCTTTATTAGAAAATTCATACCCTTTTTGTTTGAGAAAGGATTAACATTTCCAAATGTTCACAATAGAAGTGCATATTTTACAGAACATAACTGCAAAGAATACCTTAGGTGTGATATTTATTAGAAAAAGATTTGATAATCACAACTGAAATTTTCAAATAAAAAAGGTTTAATAATATTAGGATAATAACATCAGAAATTAGAACCCCTTGAGTGATATGATTTCTTTGATCTTCATGCCATTCAGCTTTGCTATGCTTTCTTCAAATTACATGAATATTTGCTTCCATTGATTTGAACCTTCAGTACAATTCATTTTTTTTTCTGGAATGAAGTCAGCAGTCTAAGATAAGAGTTTCCACTAGGCACAGGATAAGGCATTTTAATATAAGCTATAGCAGATGGTGTTCAAAGTTAATGTTCTATTTTAACTTGGCCATTTGATTTCTTTCCTATAAAAGTAGATGAAACAGATGATATTTAAGAGGGTTCATGTCTTAGAAAAATAACAACTGGAAGCAGTAACTTGTCGGGATAGGCACCTGTCACAGACTGCCAAGAGAATAATGTTTACTTATGCTTGAAACTGCTGCTGTCACAGACACCTGTTGTATACCCCTTGGCATGGAGCTGCTGTTTCTGCAAGTTTTTATACTGTTTAAATGTTATAGTTAGGACAAAAAGATGTATTAGATAGGTAATTAATACCATCCTATTACTTCTCTATGTCCAACTGTTCTGATCAGTTATGGAAACTCCGGTTACAGCCCCCGGATTGGTTGATGTACCCCAAAACCTCATTGGCTAGCCGGTGGAGCAATGCAGCTCCACCCTATAACGCTAAGCCATTCCCAGTTCTTCCTTATAAGTTATAAACCCTCCTTCTCTTTTTCTTTTGTGTTGTGGTCTGCCCCTGACTCCACCCAAGTTCTAGAATCCTCCGAACGAACCCTATAAGTATCCCATCCTCTCCTTAATAAAGTGTTCACGCTTGTTCACACCCTCTCCGCGTGGACCGTACCTTCTTTCCCTTTCGGACCACAACAGTAACTGGTGTGTAAACAAGCTTTTAATTTTTAGAGCATCTGGAGATTGTGGCTGCCTATGTACCCATGGGAGGAGGAAAAGAAACACTGTCTAAGGAAGCATTTGGTGGTTGCACTCAGGACACAGAAAAATAGTGATTACCTTTTAAAAAATTAAGTTTATTGGTTTCACTGTTGCAGAAAAACATGCACTTGTAACCATAACAGATAACATATTACAGTTATTTCAAGAAAGCTACTTTCTGCATTCTTTGACTGTAAAGAGTCATTACAGTTTTTAGATACTTGAAACATTTTGGGAGAAACAGGACTAGTAGTCTCCTTCATTCCTTCCTTCCGTCCTATTTGAATACTTAGGAGTAGCACTTGAGCCCATGCAAAGACCATAAAGAACACTGATCACATTTAATGTCCATGAGGAACTTGAAACATGATCAAAATTTGAGGTAAAAAACTGCTAACTGGCATTTTTTAATGCAAATAAATTAGTAATCTTTGTACTTTCATAAAACCCTTAGTTGTGTTTGTCCAATCTCCTGTAAAAAACGATAAAATACAAGACACTTTTAATAAATGCATTTAAGTTCTTAAGTCTAACTACCAATAAACAATTATCATAGTAAGAACAGTATTTTGTTAACATTATTTACATACAAGTTGCTTGTCATGAATAGAGTAAAAATGCAGGATGGTACATCTGTTCTATGCGTTCTGTAGTCTTTGTCACTGCACAAAGTCAAAACCAGAAAGCACATAACCATCACAGAAAGGAAGCTACGCCATCTGCTTAACATTTGCATACGTGGTTTTATGCTGCTCTATTTTCTGTCACTATGTCTGAAAAGCTAATAATACTGTCAGTATGTCTCAGACATCTGTGTTTAAAACAAAATAATAATTAATTTTACAGAATGTCATTTTGCATTATTTCCCCTGTGACAAATAAACATGGTTTTATCAACTTGTAATGATTTGGGTAAAACACAGGCACCCTCTCTGTGATGTCTTCACTTGTTAGCAAGGCTACAAACTGTGATTGGCTTTCCCACAGTGTCTAGAAGAAGCAGAAATGAGCTGAAACTCAGTGACTGACACTCGACAGTTAAAATGACCTTTACATTTTTAATAAAGCCTAACAATCAGTGCTATTTGCTCTTCTACTGCTGGTTTGTATCAACTCTGATACGAATCAGAGCACTTAGGTAAGGAATGACTAGCTTTTCAATCAAGGTTATGTTTTTCAGAGTCACAATGTAACTGGAGACTTCAGCAGTTTATTTTGGAGTATATGAATAACTCAGAAATTTAGTTACAGAAAAATACAGCCCCGTTTTTCAAGCATATTCATTTAATATAGAAAATGTTTAAAATAAAATAGAAAATAGTTTTACGACTTTTGCCAAATCTTAATTATAGAGTCTCATTATTTTTCATAATTAATTTACAGTTGAATAATGTCTCCAAGAGTACATGCAAATCAGAACTATGATGCTGTGCTGAATTCCAGTTATGCTTGAAAGCCTATAATATGACAAAATAAAGAAACCTTTCTGAAAACCTTTTTATGTTAAGCAAAAAAAATTACATATATTAAAACTTCAAATTCTGTGCACTTTCAAAAAGAAATTAGAGACTCTTTCTGTAATTTTTAAAACAAGCTTATTTGTCATCATAATAAGCAACAGAACATTCTCTACAAAACATGTGGGTCTACATAAAATGATTGCTATGTACTTAACAGATTTTGTATCAGAACTGCAGTATCTATTGCAGTGAACAAATAAATATATCCAAAACATTCTGGAGTTAACCTATAGAGAGGATTTATTTGTCTTTTTGTGTGCAAAAAATGCACAAAGAATGTAAGATATTACTTTCTGTATTAAAAAAATTGGTAAGATACACTCATCAAGTTTTCATTCACAGTTCCTTTCCCATTAGTGCAATTTGCACCTTCTTGGGACTGTTTTGTTTCAGAAGATTTGAGAAGTTACTGATGCCAAAGAGGAAACACACCCTCTTCCATTTATTTATTTATGAAAATCACCAAGGAAGTAAAGATTACCACAAGAAAGTATTATCTGCACTGCCATCTTTGCCTCTATAGGAAAACACCATAGTCCAATCCACCTACCATGGTTAGGGACATCTTTCACTAGATCAGGCTGCTCAAGGCACCATCCAGCCTGACTTTGAAAACTTTCAGGGATGGGCCATCCACAAGTTCTCTGGGTAACTCGTGCCAGTGTTTCACCACCCTCATAAAAAATTTCATTCTTGCACTAAAACTAAATCTACCCTCTTCCAGTTTAGAACTCTTGTCTGTTGCCCTTTCATTCTGGGTCTTCATAAAAAGTTTCCTTCAATATGTCCTACAAATCCCCTTTAAGAACTGAAAGGCTGAAATGAGGTTTTCCCAGAGCCGCCTTCTCTCCAGGGTCAACCACCCCAACTCCCTCAGATTGTTCTCACAGAAGAGATGTTCCATTCCTCTGATCATTTGCACGGCCCTCCACTGGACCTACTCCAGCAGGTCCACAACTTTCTTGTGTTGGTTTCCACCTGAGCATTGAGACATTCACTGTGACTCTTTGCACATTGCTGTCCAGCCAATTCCTCAGCCATTTAACACTCCATCTATCCAAGTCATATCTCTGCATTCTAGTGATAAGAATGTCATGGGGGGACTACCTCAAAGACCTTACAGAAATCAAGGTAGGTGACATCTGTATCTCTTCTCTTGCCTACTGATGCAGGCACTTCATCATCAAAAGCCACTAGATCAGTTAGGCAAAATATGCTCTTGGAGAAGCCATGCTGGTGGTGTCTGATCACCTCTCTGTATTCCATATAGTTCAACTTAATTTCCAGGATGATCTGCTACATGATATTTACTACTACTCATGGAGACAAGGTTGGCTCATTGATTGCAAAATTGCTTTGGAGATTTTTGCTTGGAGATTCAATTCTTTTTATACTGTGTATTAACATGTGTTTCAGAATTTTGTTATTTGGGTGTATGGGTTCACAGGAGGTCTTCATATATTTGCAATACACTGGTAAAAAAATCTATGCAAAACCATCTTAATTTTCAGTTTCCTTAGAGATCTACCCATACATTCCATATTTCTAGTACTACTTAAAATCCTCTAAATCACTGTTTGAATTCTCAGAAACTAGCTACACATATTCTGATTTCATAAGGTGTTTTAGTGACATTAAGATGGAAAATGGAATTGAATAAAAATCGGCTGTTAGGACTGGTCCACAGAAGTACTGAGAACTTATGCCTAGCAGAAATAGGACATCACACCAACTTTAAAGGACTAACTACAGACTTTAATTCACCTGAAGTTATACAGTCTACTTGTGATAAAGCTAGCCTAGTCTGCCAAAATGCTAACATCCATAATTCATTTTAGCTCTCAAGCAAAACTGTTACACAGTTCCCAAGAAAACCTCAAGAAACAAAACTTACTTTCCTTCATCTCCTCTGAGTTTCATCCTAGGAAGTCTTTGGGAGCTAATTTTTGGCTCATTTAAATTAATGATAAAGTTCACAATAACCTTACTCTTGTAGAATTACAGCTGTAGACTCCTTACAACACTTTCTCTTCTGTATCTTACTGAAAATCATAGAATAGTGCTCTTTGAAGTGCAAAGACTTTGCCTTATTTATTTTGTGAAGTGCTTTAAGCATTACCACAAATTATAAATAATGACAGGTAGTTATTTTGAGTAAGAAAAGATGTTTACAAGGAAAAGAAAATATAATGCTCTTGTATATTCCCTGTGGAAAATAAAGCAGAGCTATGGTGTTGTCACACTTTGTAAAACAACAGAATCAAGAAGGTCGTTGAGAGAAAGAAGAAACAATGCACAGGAGAATGACCAACAAAACAGAAGAAATGAGATACACTCAGATATAGTTACCTCCTCAGACAGAATTATCGACAAGAAAAGTAAAGGCAACATGATGTCAGTCCTAAATATTTATAGCAGCATCTGAAAAATGTGCCTTTTGTGATCACTGCCTCCAACTGATACACCAAGACTGAGCTGACAGAGATATAAATCACAACATAGCCTATTTATTTTCCCTCAGACCTCACTGCCTGATTATGTTGCAGTAGGGTCTATAATCTCAGTTCTCCCTTGGATGAAACAAGCACACACCAGAGGACTATTGGAAATTTTGGCTGACACTCGACATAGAGAATGAACACGGATGCTAAGAGAACACCATGTTATTCAAGTCTGGCTGTCGTAATACTAGATCAAAACACAGGTACTGGGCCCTGGCATTACATAAAATTTAAAAGCTGATTTTCCTTTTACCGTGTAATGTCACTTTGTAATGATCTCTGCACTGAAGGAGGTATGGCCCTTGTGCAGCAGGTTGTCCCCATCCATGTATCAGTTGGTACACATTGCTCATCAGCAGCTAATTACCAGCTCACAGATACTTGCATGCGAAAGGATCCATTTTCACTTCCTCTCTTTTCTTCCTTTCCTGCTTCCCAATGTTCCCAGCTGTGCACTCCTGCTACCAACCTTCCTCCAGCTGAAGAACCCTGTTAACAACTTTGGTGAATAAATTTTCATGAGAAGTTCAGCTGGATTAGTTTTCTAATAGGTTAGTAAACTGTGTCAACTTATGAAGTGGTCTGATGAGAAGCAGAACTAGAAAACGGGTGGCAATGGGAAGATGCAGAAGTTAAGCTACGAGAGCAGGTAGCTTTAGAAAGGTATGGTTAGTGCAGGGAAATCCTGTAAATGGGATTGCCCCCATCTGTAGCTCTGGATCACTAAACTGCTTTGCTGCATTTCATATAATTGCAGTGTTATGATCTAACATACCATCATTCTATGATCTATCTTCTATCTACACTTAGCATGGGTGTAATTTTCCATGTAAGTACTCTAGACCATCTAATTATACAGAGGTCAATAGGATAAAATGGAAGGTCTAGAAGATGACTGGGCTAACAACTTACAATAGCTTGTAGAAAGGATGAAGTTGACTAACTCAACTAACATAATAATGACTACTAGCACTAGTGATTACAGAACTAGAAGACACTACATGAATAAATCCTTCCCATTCTCCTGAGATTAGGTAAATAAATTCTACATTCCACAGGAAGACACAAGGAGCAAAGATTAAAAATTTTCAACCATTAAATTACTCATTGTTCGGTCCTTTATTTTATTATTTTAAATAAGTCCCATTGTTTTCATGCTATTTATAATCAGTTTCTGAAGATTTTGTTGTCTCTCAGGATGGATTTTCAACAGGAATGAACACCCTTTACAGCAAATACAGCAGAAGTTTTCAATTCATAATTCACATACAGAGCATGATTCAAGGAGCTGATGTAATCATTCAGTCAAGTAACAGAAATATATCATAATTCCTATTGGGTCATAAAAACATGTTTGAGCATAGGACACCTGGAGTATAATGAAGAGTGTGAGAGCACTTTATTGCCTGAAATAAGCTACTCTACTAATGAAACAACTGACAACAAACAGCACACTATTAGAACTGGAAATAATTCTATTTTTTCACTTGGTAAATGAAACTATACATATATTTGAAGTAATCTGCAGACCTTCTTCAGTTTATTAGATTGAAAGAATCAACATCTTGTATAAACTTCAGACATCTCCATCTCAGTCTTCCAGTGTCGAGTCTTACGGGAAGGAACCCAGTCCCTTTTAATTCATATTTGTACTGTTAAAATTTTCAGGTCACAAACGACTTTTAAACAGGTCTTTTCTGTGAGTGTGCATGAATATATATGAAAATTTCTGCAGTCAGTAAGACAGTACGGAAGCTGAGCTCAAACACATGAACTCACTACAGCATTGCTGAAATCCCTTGGTGCAATTATTTCAGTTGGAAGTTGATTCCAACATTTTAAATATAATCTGCACTGTCAGTGATTTAACACTAAGAGAACTTTCTTGCTTCGTTGAAGATATTACAGGTAAAGTCTAAAACGAAAGCTAGAAATCTTTCCTCCCAATCCTCTACTGAAACTGTAACATCAAAGTCAGAAATAAAACTAAATTAAAAATAAAAAAAAAAGGGACTGTCTGTCTGTAAAACAACACAAAATTTCACTGAAAACACTTTGTTAATGCCAAAACCGACAGAGGTTCAATCACTTACGATGCAGGAATTTTGATATAGCAGTTATCTAACCTCCTAGTGAGAATGGCCACCTGACTGAAGTCTGAAACGTCCAAGAGTTTTTAAAGTTGCTGATATAAAACAAAAACGAACAGAACCTGCTAATTTTGTAGAGGTAGATGGGCCACTAGAATGCTTTCTATTGACATTCTTTGAGTAACACAGGTGACTTAGCTAAAAAATTATCTGACATCTGAAGGAATTGGAAATTTTTAATGGTAATACTTGGGACTATATTTTTATAAATGTAATTTCAAAATTAAAACCTTAATCCCCAGCATGGCTGTAAATTGAGAATTAACTCATTAAGTCTGTTCATGAAATTTTCTCTATATAGAAGGAAACTGTGTATGGATCTATATAAGGAAAAAATAAGAATATCATGGCAATAACCATGGTTTAAATTATTAAACATTTAAAATTATGCATATGAGCTTAAACTTATTCATGTCACTGCTTAATAAGAACTTACACATATAAATATTCAATTTCAGCATGGAAAACAAAACAAAACTAAACTAAACAACCAAAGAAATTAAAACATTTAAACCACGAAAACAAATTTCCAGACAGGAGACTATAAATACAAATAAATACAGAAGCTATTAAAAACTCATATAGCAATGAAAGGTTGAGAGTTTAAAGACTATAATCACAAAAATATCCCAGAATCAGAAGGTTTTCAGGAAATGTCAGGCCTTATCAACTATAAACAACTACTCACAGTCTTTCCTCCTCTACTGAGTTTACATATATTCTAAAATTCTAAATATTGATGCTGTACACAGAGTGGCATCATGACTTCAGAAGCCATAAACAAGACTTTCAGATAGGAAACAACATCTCCAGCAGTCTCCCAGTAGAAGGGAGAAAACTGTATAAAACACAAATCTCTTTGGTGTTAATAGTGGGGAATGTATGATTTCTGTGGAAAGATCAAATTATGCTGAAAAATCTTTTAAACAGATATAATAGGGAGGACAGATGATAACTGATAGACTAGTAAAGAGATGATGGTTAGAGTTGAAATAAAAGGGTACTTGGAAATGGGAGTAGAAGAGACACCACGGGACAGTATTGCAGGGTGTCTGGGCTTCCACCCCAAAGCAGGCATGTGGATGGGGAAGCAAAACCACAATGACTAAGGTGTGGATGGAAAGCTTATACAGTTAAAGTAAACAGTGGATGAGTAAAAACCCCAGAGCGCAGGTAGACAGGGATGAGGAGGAGATGGAATTCTCATTTTGATGGCACAGCTCAAACACATAGGGCTCTCACATGGAGGCAGATGAGCCTGGCTTAACCAGGGAATGATTTTTGTTTTGTGCTCATTAATGAGGTCTCCCTCTGAACTTAAGGACAGGATTCAAGAGAAAGGAGAATGACCACGGGAGGATAAACAGAGGAGCTTTCAATAAGCTCAATAAGCTGTGCTGATGTGCTTACAAGGCTGATCTTCAACAAAAAAAAAAGGTCCTGGAGACTGTGGGACATCTCTGTCCATAGGGAGAAAGCCAGTGATGGGTCACGCTGGTAACTACAAGCTTTACTTTGGTCCCTGAGAAAACTATGGAGTGTGTCTTCTTGGAGCACACTTCTGAACATGATGGAGAAGAAGGTGATAGGGAACTGTTGTGGTGGTTTGCCCAAAAGTGATTCATGCCTGAAACAGCTGGTTAGCTTTTGTGATAAAATGACTGAATTTGTGGACATGTGAAAAGCAGAGACTAGTTTAGGTCAACTTCAGCAGGCTTCCAGCACTTTCTCACAATGTCCCTGTAGCCAAGCTGTGGGAAGATGCCTCACAGCAAGGGAAATGTGGGTTGGATGACTGGGCTCAGAGGTGATGGTCACTGGGTCATATCTGCCTGGAGGCTGGTGCCCTGTGGGGTCTCACAGGGTCTTCCCTGTGGTTTGTCTTGTTTAACATCTCTATCCATGACCACAGCAGGTGACTAAGTGTATCTTCAGGTTTGCAGATGACATCAAACTGAGGCAGCAGACAAGTCCATACATGTGAGGGCAGGTCCTCTGTACAGACTGTGGGATGAAAAGGTCAATGGGCCCCTCAGATAACAGGGCAGGAACACAGGGCAGACCTGTCCTAGGTAGGCTGAAGGTTTCCAGCTGCCATTGAATAAAGTCCTGAGCAACCTGGTCTCACTCAGAGCTGGGCAGAGTGTTGGACTAGAGAGTTCCTGAGATCCCCAGCATCCTGAATTGTCCCGAAGTGCTACAATCCATAAAGTATACTCGGCATTTTAAATACACACTGTTCAGGCTTGCTAATTTACCTTGCATCTGTCTTGGGCCAAAAATCAAACTGTCTGTAGCAATGTGGTATAAATGAGACCAAATAGCAAATGAAAAAAAATCATAAAACTTTTTTTTTTTTTTTTTTAAAAAAAGAAAAAAAAAAAATAAATGAATGCAGTTGGAACTAGAACAGCAACGCTGTAGTGTATGAGCAACTGCTCAAGACCAAATGGGAGGAGGAGAGAAGTAAAAGTTGCTACCCCTAACCTGACACTGTATTAATTCACGTTTTTCTCTAAGGGACAGAAACCAGAAGTTAAGCTGCTGCTTGGTGAGTTATTGCCTTTGATTGTTCCAGTCAAAATGCATTTTTGAGGCTGTGAAAGAAACTGAGAAAGAAGAGCTTTGTTCATTTTCTCACCTTATGTGTCTCTTCTAGACCTTTACAATTCAAGAATTTAAATTTTTGCTTTCACAGGAATACACTAAAATTCTTTCTTGATTACAGTTTGTCTATTATTAAAACAGACAATAAAGCTGGAAGTATTTGGACACGGTTTCTTCAGAGGCAATGAGTCAGGTGAGGAGCAGGCTACATGCAATTCAGGAGGCATTTAGCAGGTCATGAACCAAACTGTACTTCTGCATAACAACTCAATAGAATCACTTCTGAGGAGATTAGTAATTTCTGGACACCGAGGGAACTTTTCTCTGATGCTGGTGCTAGAGACTGCAAAGCTCAGAGTGAGCTGGCTTGAGACTCCAGGCTTCTGTAGCATATGTGCTGTTCTAAACTGGCTACCAAAGCCCACGTAGTTACCGCAATTCCAACAATGCTCTATTCACTCCAGTAAAAATCTATCATTGGGAAGAAGGAGAAAGACTGGTAGCCAAACTTAGTATCACAATATTACCAAGCCCTGTCCCGCAGATTATCAAGGTCCTCTCAGGAGAGGTAAATGTGGCTGTTGTCCAAAATCCACAGGTTCAGTTTAGAAAGACAAGATGACATTGATTCAGATTCTAAGACAAGTACAATTCTGTATCTTATAATTACCCATTTCACACTTTCATAATAATCTAACTGGAAAAAAAAAATCTTAAACAGAAAATAGTTCTACCTTACAAAAGAAACAGGATCTGAAGGAAAAGAGCCATAGCTAAAGAACAAGCAGCATTCAGAAATTTAACAGGGTGCAACCCCACACCTTTTATAACCACCTAGAGCCATTTTCCATAAAAAAGATAATCCAGCACATTACTTATATCACTAATTACTACTATTTTTTGATTTTACTTTTCATGTTTTATATCAAACTCAGTTACAGTTAATTTGGTGTCTACAAAGAATACTGATAATTTCAGTTCTAGGCCATTCAATTTCAGACACAGAGATCACTTTGGAAACTACCCAAAACAATGATCCCCATCTTCCAAATGCAGAAAGCTTACTATGTGCTTAGTTATAAGCATGTCCCTGTACCTACAAAGCAGCTAAAAGCATGTGTTTTATTGCAATAGACGATTAATTTTACAAGAAACCAACCTAAAATCCTGCTCCTCTAAAAAATGACATATGGGAAAAGGGAAATGAATCCAGAAGAAAAAATTATATGAGCACTTGGAGGCAAAACAACTTAATTCCAATATGGAGGAGATGTTCATTAACTTGCATGAGCCTACAAATTAAGGCATTAGCAAACAGAGGCATGGTGACAACCTGAAAAAGGCAACTTGTAACTCTATGTCATAGAAATATACACAATGAGAAGAATAACATACCTCTCATACAGAAAAGTGAAGAACTGCTAGATCAAAGACAGTTAAAAGGTATACCTGAAGGCTAAGAGAGTTTGCAATGGCAACATGAGTTTTAAAACCTAAATTGCTGTACTAAAGCTAATACTAACCAATAAGAGTTTTTGGCAAAAACTGACTAGACTCCTGAAAGACAATTACTGCTTGTTTGTAACAAATTGCAAACAATTTTAGAATGAAAGTGTGAGTTTGCATAACGTTCCTGACACTTCCTGTTTTTCCAGTTGTATTTACAAAAGTGTAGGAAAAAAGCTAACTGTCCCTTCACTCTCATGAATAAACACTAAAATACTATGAAACCGTGTTACAGTTTTAGAACCTTGTGGAATTATTCTTTCCCCTACCACCAAACGAGGTGTTAATAGCCCTTATCTTTGTCCACAGCTTCTAACGAAAGGGGCAGATGATGAGTGAAGGTGTTACCTAGCAACAGTAAATCACTCGGGTGTGGCAAGGGGGCACTTGGTTTTTCTGCTTGCCGAGGGGAGGAAGAGGATTGCTGGAGAGAGAGAGGGAGAGAGATGCTTTTTTGGGGAACCTCTGCCCTACGTGTTTGGTCTCCTTCCCTTTTTCCTCCCATTTCCCAATCCCTGGATTTTCAGAGTTCCCTGTGCTTCAGAGAGAGAGAGAGACTTACTAGCTGGGGCCTTTTGCATCAGGCTTCCTGAGAGGGCCAGTGCCTGCCGGCCTGGGCATGAGGAGCCTCCACAGCATTGGCGACTGCCAGCTCAGAGTAACATCCATCCTCCAGCCACGAATTAAGAGAGAGTTTTTGCCCACAGAAAAGGATCCCAGCTTTTTTCCCTCTCTGTGCAGCTTCTTCCAACCGACTCCACACGGACATCTCTCCACCCACCCCTGGGGCTCAGCCCAGCATCGGCCAAGGAGCAACATTGCCACATACTGTCCGTAAATATTTCTGGGCCCAACGTGAGCAGAGACTGTGGGGGGGATTCAAGGGAGGTTACCAAAAAACTTGGTTGTTTAGTTCCGGTTGTTTTGTTTCTCTTGGATAGATAAATAGATATAGATAGATAGATAGATAGATAGATAGATAGATAGATAGATAGATAGATAGATAGATCTATATATTGTAGTTAAGAACTGTTAGCCTTTCATTTATCATACCTTAATTACATTTTTGAAATTAAAGAAGGCTTGTTTCCTTCTTTGGTTTCTAGTCCAACAAATTTCCTAAGTTCCTCTAAACTTAGATAAAGAGTATCTCATAGTAAACTGAATCAAAACTTTTAATTCTAATTCTATTCTAGGTCCTATATCTGCTTGATTGCAGGAAAAAAAAAGTCTTTAAACATACACCTTCATGGTTTTGATTCTAAGCTACTAAAATGAGATCTTAATGCTGTTTTTGTCTAACTTGCAGAGACTTACGCAGAGTGATTAAATAGATGTTCCAAACAAGACCAAGGCACAGGATAAAATGAAATTATTTCTTCATGGCACCTATATTGCACTTTCTTTTCACAGTAGGAAGGTAATGGACATAAGTTTAATGTTCTGTTTTGTAAATATTAGCACCTATTACTGCACTTTGTTCTTTATTCACAATAGACCCAAATGAAGATGGAATTTCCAAATCATGATGGTCAAGGATAACCTGAGTTTAAAATACATATATTGAGAACACACACACACACACACAATCAGAGTCACACATTCTGCTGGAAGCTTTATTACTTTGGGTAACATATCACACTTCAGGTCTTTTATGTAATTATGAGGCATAAATTTCTGTATTTTATTTTTGACATCCCTCATCTGCAAGGCTGTTGCCAATAATGAGATTCCATCAGTGCTTGTGAAGGTCTTAGGATTTCTATGACAAAACAAGTGACCTATACTATGGAACTAGTATCAAAAAAGATTCATTAATATATCCGGAAGGTTAACTAACACTTAAGTAATCTATTAATAGATCCACTGCAAGTATTGTACTGCTAGAGTACATAGAGAATCCATGTTCCAAATCCAGAAACTGTGATAGTGAGCAAAAATAATTACAAAATTGAATTTATTTAAAAGATCACATTTGTCTCCTGGTTTATAAAAAGAGTAAACTTTGAATGACATCTTCAAAAAGTCTGTGCAGACCTAATAAAAAATAGAGAGATATAATATGGTCTTTACCATCATTATTGTTGCGTAAATACATATCTGAATTGCTAGCCAAAAAGAAATGTAAGTGCCACTAATATCACTGTACTCTTGCTACTTGCAATTGCTGGTCTATCTTATGTGTAGTTACATGCAAACCTTTATAAAGTTGCATAAATTAGTCTTGATCTAAATCATATACACATAAATACATACATGATTATATACATATGTATCTGTGCATATATATGTGTCCATACATGAATACATATATATATATATATATAGATATATATAGATATAGATATAGATGATATAGATATAGATATCTATATCAAGACACAGGTATGATACAACAAAGGAAACTTTCTAAACATGCATTTTATACATATGAAAACCTAGATTATAATGTATTAAAAGGATGAGACTGTGCGGAGTGGCAAGGCCAGACCAGATTACCAGATTAAAACAGCATCCTGCTGTTTTTGGAGTTAGTGGCATTTTAAAGTATTTTATATTCTTGTATCACAGGCACACAAATAACTTCTCTATTTTAGAGCAACTGCTAAGTTTTGTACAAGCTGCCTCACTGAAAAGAGAAAAGTGGCAAGACAAATTAGAATGACATTTAAGGAATTGCTTAACCTAAAAACTGAAAACCTGTTAAAGGGATAGATGCCATTTGATGACAGATCATGGCTGAGGAAGCTGTTAAATCCAGGTGAAAACACTACACCTCTGGAATGTCTATCACTTCTTATGCAATTCTGGAAGCATACAATCCAGAAAATGCACCATTATGATAATCTAAATTAAGTATTCTAATCCAATTCTTACCTATTAGAAAGTAGGAAGATACACCAAGAAATTCCTTTCACATACCCAAGAACTGTTGGCTGAAGTGGGATGCGTTTTCTGGGAGGACTGTCAACCACCCAGCACTTGTCATATCCAATCATGAAGCACTGAAGCAGTTCAGCAGCAGCTGTAAAATTATAAAGGAAACCTCATTGTCAGAGCTCTGCCTCCCAGTGTTCTTGCTATTTCAGATTTCCACTTTGCCCCTAACTGGAAACTATAAAAATCCAACTTATAATCTGTGGCAAGAAAGGAGGCATAGAATATTCATTATTTCTATCACTACCAATTGAGTATAAAATGGACTTAACGACTAAAATATGTAAACTGGGAAAATGGGTAAGGGTAAAAAAATTGCTTTGAAATAGCAGCCGTTTTGTCTGTCTGCACTGGACATGATTACAATGATTATTTTTTCAACATAAAACCTATTCCTATACGTTGGAATAAGGTACATAATATACTATAGGAATAAGTACCTTTCAATCATTCTAAAAACCCTGTCCAACAAAACCACCTGATGCTATTTTGTTTTTGCGTTATGGGAAATAAAGAATAATGATATTCTCCTTGCCTTCACACCTTCAGTTTTACACCATGTCTAGATCATATCCCATTCATTTCCTTCTTTTTTTCAAGTTCATGAATAACTATCCCTTCATACAAAAGACGTTCCACATTGTTGCCCTTCTCTGTACTCTTTTTTATGTCTATGGTCATCTTTTGCGAATAACTGTACAAGATACTTAGCACTTACAGGATGAAAATATATCCTGGTTTGTTCCACTTTCTTTCCCAGCAGATCTATGATTCTGCAGTGTCAGTGTTTCTGGCACACTATAGTCAACCTTATTAATAAGGAAGTAATTTAAAACCCCTTCTCCACGGACACCCCC
>VXAU01002664.1:147528-195948 GCA_013399695.1 Formicarius rufipectus | reverse complement strand
ACAGGGTGCTCTCAGGTGTGACAAGATGGTCACAGGTGNCAGGATGGTCACAGGTATGACGGGGTGCTCACAGGTATGACAGGGTGGTCACTGATGCGACAGGATGGTCACAGGTATGACAGGGTGGTCACAGGTGTGACACAATGGCCAGAGGTATGACAGGATGCTCACAGGTGTGACAGGGTGGCCACAGGTATGACAGATGTGGTCACAGAAATGACAGTGTGCTCACAGGTGTGACAGGGTGCTCACAGGTGTGACAGGGTGGCCACAGGTATGACAGATGTGGTCACAGAAATGACAGTGTGCTCACAGGTGTGACAGGGTGCTCACAGGTGTGACAGGGTGGTCACAGGTATGACGGGGTGCTCTCAGGTATGCCAGGTATGCAGCAGCTTCGGGGCCCGCACACCTGCGGAGGGGATTGAATGTCGGGAGAGGTTCCAAAGGGCTCTGCTTCCCTCCGGATCCACCGGGAATGTCCCGGGTAGGGCCCGCCGGGCCATGGCACACCCTCGGCGGGGAAGGGACCCCCGCTGGTGCCCGGGACCTCCCAGGACTCCCGCAGAATGAGGGACTCGGGGGGTGGAAGGGTCTTGGGGGATGAAGGTTGGGTGTTCTTCCCATGTGTCACTGGAATTTGGGGGAAAAGACCCTTAGAATAACTTTTTTTAAAAATTATATATATGTCATCGATTAATTATATTTTATATATAAATTTATAGTATATATANNNTATAGTATATATTATATAAAATATACATAGTTTATATAATAGATATTTATCTATAACATTACATATATACTTATTAATAAATATAAAATATGCACACACAAATACAATACTTAGATACCAAATATAGCATATATACACACTTATACATGTGAACAAAACACGTGCATATAAATGTGTATATAATGCGTATGTTGCATTTTATAATTCATAATGTATATTTCATAGTATATATGCACACCACATATTCATATATTTGTGTATATAATATGCATATATAATATATATGGCATCTTATAATGTTTTGTGTGTATTTATATAATAATACTACGTATTTTAAAATTAATTGATTTACTCACATATTTGATCACGTGTAGTAGATTATAATGCTTTTGTACATATAATTATACACATTTTGCAATGATAGACGTACAATGTATAATTATATGTATAATGTATACGTACACACACCCCCCAAGGTGGGAGCCCCTCCCCACATCCCACATCCCCCGGCGTTCCAGAGGAAATCCCCATCCCCGGCAGCTCCTTCCCTATAAACCGCCTCCCGCCCTCCCCCGCTGCTTCCCGTGGGAACCCCCCATGGAACACAGAGCGCACCAGCTCCTTAAATTCCTTTATTCCCGACGGATCCCAGTGTTACACAAAGTGTCGCCGTCAGTCACTCTGCTCAGGAGGTTCGGCAGAGCTGGGGGGTCTGGGGGTGCCCGGGGGTCTCTGGGTGTTCCTGGGGGTGCCCAGGGATTTCTGGGGGGCTCTGGGTGTTCCTGGGAGTGCCCGGGGGTCTCTGGGTGTTCCTGGGAGTGCCCAAGGGTCTCTGGGTGTCCCTGGAGGTGCCCAGGGATGCCTGGGGGTCTCTAGGTGTTTGTTGGTGTGCCCAGGGGTCTCTGGGTGCTCCTGGGAGGTACCCATGGATGCCCGGGAGTCTTTGGGTGTTCCTGGGTGTGCCCGGGGGTCTCTGGGTGTTCCTGGGGGTGTCCAGGGATTCCTGGGGGTCTCTGGGTGCTCCTGGGAAGTACCCAGAGATACCCGGGGGTCTCTGGGTGTTCCTGAGGCTGCCCAGGGGCCTCCAGGAGTTCCTGGGGCTGCCCAGGGATGCCTGGGATGCCCATGTGTCTCTGGGTGTTCCTGAGACTGCCTGGGGGGCTCTGAGTGTGCCTGGAAAGTACCCAGGGATGCCTGGGGGTCTCTGGGTGTTCCTGGGAAGTACCCAGGGATGCCCATGGGTCTCCAGGCGTTCCTGGAGATGCCCAGGAGTGCCCGGGATGCCCATGCCCAGGGAGGGCTGTGGAGGGTCTGCTGGAAGACGTGCCGGAGCTGGCAGGTGACCCCTGTCCACATCCCAAGGGATCTGCTGTTGATGTGGTTACAAGGTGCTCTCAGGTCAGGGGGATGAGGTGCCAGGTGCAAAACAAGACATAAAAAAAGAGGGGGAAAAGCCAAAAGTGGATGTTTCCTAAAGCACACAGGGAGACAGCAGAGCTGAGGGCATCTCCCATCACCAGGACCACCCCAAGCCTCCACATCCAACGCTGGGAATGCTCTCAGAGCCAGGTCAGCTTCCTGGCTGAGCTTCTCTACCCTAAAAACCTTTGCCCAAAGGTTCATGCAACGCTCCGGGAGCCCCCACGCTCCTCCACAGGGTATCCAAGGCCCTGATCTCTATCACAGCCCTCCAAGAGGAGCCAACCAAAGAGGAGAGGACACCAAATCTCTTGGCTACATGGTGTTGATGGAGATCTACCAGCATTGCTTTTCCCAGGACAGCAAGATCCAGCTCTGACAGGTCATTGCCCCATCCCAGCGCTGCCCAGTGCTGGCACAGGCAGCGACCTGCTGGCCCATCCTGCCAGGAGCTGGGCACACACCGGGATGCAGGGCAGGGAAGAGAGCAACAAGCAAAGCCAGAGGGAGCTGAGCCATGCCCAAGGTGTGGGACACGGGTGACACAACCCTGGGGTTGTCCCCCTGGCTGCCCGCCCGCCGGCTCAGAGGGCAGCCAACAGGCAACATCCTCCAGGAGAGGCTCAAAACTTCTCGCTGGCACCTTTTGCTGCAACCTGGTCCTCATTATTTCTTAATTAACATATCCAAGAAATCAATTAACTGCGACATTTCTAATTAGATGCTACGGGAGATGATCATCTCATTATTACTCTCTGCCGAGGTGAACAACTTGATGTGTGCGGCGGGTTTGGCGCCCCCTCTTCCTTCCCCTTCCCCAATTACAGGAAATCAGGAATGCAAATGGTTGGGGTTGTTCCTGCAAACCCAAGGCTCCGTTTTGTACACTGGGCAAGTCGAAGAGATTAATTAGCTATTAAGTGAATGTGCATAATGTTATCATTAGCTGCTGAGTGTAGTCTTTCCTGGCACAATTTGCTGTCCTAATAAACAGTACTAATGTGCTACTGCTTTCCCAGCTCCGTGGTTTCCATCCCTGATGCTGCTGGAAGAGTTGAGCGTGGTGTTTTGATGCTCACCATGGTGGCAGGACTCAAGATGAGCCAGTGCTGGGATTTCTGCCTGAGGGAGCCCAGCCTCGAGTTGCCTGTGAGTGGAATGGTCTTTTGAGATCCACAAGGGTCAGATTTGGGTCTGCTGAGTCTTTCTGCTGCTTTGAAATGAAGTCACATCTCTGAATGTCTAAACCATGTCAGCTGGGTTCAGTGTCCCAGCTGGGGACACCGTGGTCTTGGTGTCTCCATGCTGGGATGACAAAGGACTCGGTCACCCAAAAATTTGGGACCACAAGGCCACCAAAACATGCTCCTCATAGAAGCACCTTGTCCTGCTCATCACCAAGCTGGGGACAGTGAGGGGAAGGGCAGCAGAAGGCTCTGCACCACCTTGACTGTCCAGAGAAAGGGGATGCACATGGACACGAGGACAAGTCCCAGGGTCTCCAAAATCACTCTTATTGTTGATTAAAATGCTACCTCACAACACAAGACCTGACGGGGCTCAGAGCAACCCAGTCTGGTGGAAGGTGTCCCTGCCCTGAGCGAGAGTTACGGTCCCTTCCAACACAACCATTCCATGATTCTGTGCTTTCAGGGAAGGCTTGGAAAGTGAACTGAGCCCCATTTTCCTGGCACGTGGAGGGACACAAGCGTTGTGGGGTGTGTGTGGGCACACCACGGATGCAGACCCACCCCTGTGGCTGGCACTTGTTGGATGGTGCAGCTGCCTTCGGCCCCACAGCACAGCTCCTCTGCCAGCCCTCCAGCTGCTCCTCACCCCCTGGAGCAGGAGCAGGACCAGGCCCCAGTGATTCACTGAAGCTGCCTCTGCCTTAATAAATCCCAAATCCAGACTGATTTGGGTCTTTATTAGTGATTAACATGATGAGCATCCCTTGCTAATTAACGTCCCGCATGGGCAAAGCTCTGCAGGAAACGCGTGTGCAGGGAAAACATCCACACTCGCCTCCCATCGTGGGGAAAATTGGGAACTGGCTCTTTCCCAAGGCACACCTTGCTCAAGCCGTGCTTTTCCTTGAGCATCTCCTAAAGAAACACAGGCAGCAAAGCCCTGATTCCTTCCCCTCCCTGGAAATTCCTCGCTCCAGCTGCAGACCCAGCAGGTAGCTGGAGCTCACAGCCACCGAAATCTTTGATTGCTGATCACGATGCAGAACCAAACCAGCACCTCCCTCCTTGCTCCACCTCTCTGAAATCTCATGGCAAGGCACAGGCTCCACTCTCTCCTTCCTTCCCCCCTCCTCAAGACAAAAACCTGGGATTAGCAAGCAGCAGAATGGTCTAGGCAATGACCAAACCCACCCGGGATGGGGAAATGATCCACCCAGACAGACTCTGGAGCCAGGAGGCTTCTCCCTGTCAACACAAGAGGCTGTTGCTGTCTCAGCTGTGCCTCCCCGTTCAGCAGGAGAGCAGCACGATGGGGTTTGGCTCCTCATTCCTGAGGGTTCCAAGGAGCCCTAAGCTGGACTTTTGGGCTCGTGGCAGCTTTTTTCCTGCTGTCCACCACACATGGATGTGTATGCAAGGGGGTACCTGCACCCCACAGTGGTCCTCATTTCCTCCCACCTCCTGCAGCAAGGAAAGGGCCCGTTTCAGGCACACAGCTCATCCCAGCTGGCTCTCCAAAGCCTTGCCACTGGCATTCCCATGAGCAGGCTGCTCTTTGGGCATTGCCAGCACCCCAACTCCCCTTCCCAGGGCTGCCTCTCTCACTGCTGAGGAAAATTATCCACTCCCAGGGGAAGATTCCGGGCCTGATCCTGCAGGGTGCTGCCTGTAGGGCTGATGCTCATGAAGATGTGCATGGGACAGTTGCCACCTCCCTGCAGCCTCTCCAGATCCCACCCGGAGAAGACACGTGGCCTCTCGTCCTCCAGAGCGTACATTCATCTCATCTAGTGCATTAAAGGAATGCTGCTGGGTCAAATCCAGCTGTGCCTTACCCTGGTGTAAATCCAGAACAGCTCCAGGAGTGGACCTGGATCTACTCTGGGTTTCCACCAGTGCCAGGGCCTGGCAGCTGGTCCATGAGCAGCAGATAAGGAGAGCCCAGACCTGGCCTCTCCTGCCCTGCACCCTGGTGTGCAAATCCACAACGCTGATTAGTTTTGTGCAATTATTCCTGATTTACACCAGTGCAGGGACAGAATCAGTTTTCCTGAGCTGGCCCAACCGTGTGTGGCTCCAGGTCCTACAGGTGCCCAGCTGGGAGCAGGAGCAGCCCGTGCTGGAGGACACACAGTGGGGCTCAGGCCTCCTGATTCCAAGCATTGCAATCAATCCATCGAGTACATTCTGTGTCAGTGGCAATTTGGTTTCCCCTGCTCTCCCCACCCACCCCAACCCCCCACCAAATTGGCATTTGAAGGATGCCAACCTGTCTGTTTGTCCGTGCCCATCACCACCACAGCTCCATCCCTACAGCGATCCCAGGGGCAGATGATGCCACTAGCATGGTCTTCTGCTGGTGGCCATGGTCAAAATTAACCCCTCAGTCTTCAGGGAGTCACTCAGAGTTCACTTTTGGGTAGGAGATACCAGAAAGACAAAGTATGGCCCCAAACTCATGTGAGGGTGGGACTGGTGCAGTGATGGGGCAACTCAGCCCACCCTCTCTCAATCACCCCAAAGAGGAGAAGGAGAAGGAGAAGGAGAAGGAGAAGGAGAAGGAGAAGGAGAAGGAGAAGGAGAAGGAGAAGGAGAAGGAGAGGAGAAGGAGGAGAAGGAGAAGGAGAAGGAGGAGAAGGAGAAGGAGGAGAAGGAGAAGGAGAAGGAGAAGGAGAAGGAGAAGAGAAGAGAAGAGAAGAGAAGAGAAGAGAAGAGAAGAGAAGAATTCTAATTGGAAGAGACTTGTCATGATCATCTAATCCACCTGCCTGGCCACCTTGGGGCTGATCAGAACTTAAATTGTAATCTGTCCTTAGACAACTAGCTTAGCAAAGCTGTCTTAGCCAATTAGCTTAGATTAACAGTCTTACTTTTCACGTTAGGTGGGACAATCCCCACCCTTCACAGTTGTGCAAACGAAAAGAGCAGATCCACCATGATTTTTGCTATGAGACTCCTTCCTACTCAACATTGTGGGCATGTTGCCTTTCCAGCACCTTGAAATCCAGGCAAAAGCCAGTGGCAGGGCGAAGGGCAGGACACCACCAGGACCGCCCACAGGAGGAGGAGGGAGGGATGGAGGGAGCACAGACCTTGGCTGTGCATGTTGAAGCATGAAATCTTCTCCAGCGCATGCGCTCCGGGGCAGGATCAGCATGAGATCAAGGCAGGACACTTCCCAAACACCCCATGGAGAGCCTCACGTTCCTGTTGACTCCTGTGAGTTCTTTTTGTGCAGCATCAGTGTGGACACCTGACTCCCACGGGTCACCAAACCTGCTGGGTGCAGTCCACGCTCACGTGGCGGCTCTAACCCCGTCGACGCGCCGCTCAACGTCCCTCCATGGTTCCACTGATTCTGAGAGTCTTCACTAGCTAGTTCTAAAGTGTTTGAATGTGATTCTTCTTGTTGTTGTGGCTGCTGCTGCTCCTCGTGCTAAGTTAAAACTTTTAATATTAATCTTTTTGAGTGGTGTGAGGTGTCAGTTCTGTGCAAGTGCTGTTAATTCGCGCCCGGTTTGCCGGGAGCACTAAGACGTTCCTATCGCTGAGCTCTCTTATTTGATCTTCTGGTTGCTGTTTTCCTTCTCCCAGTCGGCTTCTTGGGCTTCCCCTCCCCGAATCTTCCGGGCTGGGATGATCCACTTGCACTTTACAATCCTTTGTTGTAGATCACAGTCTTACTGGTGGTGGCCACTGCGATCTCGGGCTCCAGCCGGGATGTCTCAATCTGTGAAATCAAAGAGGAGGCGAGATGAGAACGTTGTGCTCCACAGATCAATAAATTAATGTGGGGAAACATGCTATGGAAATCATTCCATGTCAATCACGCCCTTCCCATGTCATTTTAATGTGCTTTACTCTGCTCGAGTCTCAAAACAACCCTGCTTGGATTGACTTTTATTGCAGGAAATGATGCCTGGCAATGCTCAATGAATTATAGAGTGTCTTTGAGGCTCCAACGGATCCCACACATCGTTTTCCAGGAGACAACCCTTCATTTTCCCTCAGCCAAGGTCCTGTAAGGAATCCAGTCCTCAGAGCTGGTGGTTTGGACCTGGAAAAGCCGAGGGCTGAGCAGTGCAATGAGGGGACAACCTCGTTCGTCTCCATCCTCCAACAGGGATGGATCACAGCTCAAATCTACCAACTTCTCTGTCTCTATGAAATCTCCAGTCCCTTTCCTAATTTTTTCCTTTCCCCAGCTTCATATGAAGCTTTCTCTTGCCCTGGAATCACCTGGAATCTTTGCATCCCTGGGAGGGATCCACTGTGCTCCCAGTTCCCACGACAATCCCGCTCCCAACCGGGACAGGGCACCTCACAGAGCCCGGAATTTTGGAAACCCTATACATTGACTCGATGCTGTTGCTGACACAATGCTAAGAACCCACGTTAAAAATCGAAATGCTTTTGAAAATGTTTAACCTAGTTAGACAAATTAGCAAAAATTTGTGCAAAACAATTTAGGTATTTAAAATATTCAATGTTTTTAAAAACTGGAAAAACTGTTCTTAGCTTTCAGCTGCAAAAACCCAACAAAATATAACATCAAAGCAATCTTAACATGAGGTGCAACATAACCCTTCAGCAAAGCTGTTAAACAGCTACTGAAGCATCATGGGAAATAGCACTTCATTTATTCAAATGCACATATGTCAGGTTTTTGCACCATATGTCATTCCAAGCTATTTACAGTAATAATTAAATCTTAATCAACGTTTAACCTCTGTAAAATGTTTGAAGGGATCTAATCACCCTTCAGACTGCACTAATGAAGGAGAAATATATAAACATAAAAAGAAAATGATGCATAGATAGCACACCAGAAAGAACAGTAATTGCAAAATTGTATTTCTTTTAAATATAATCAGCAAATTATGTAAAGTAAGCCAACGAGTATTTTAAGTGAAGACATCTTGGGTGTCAGAGGTGTGATCAGCTAATTTTGTACTGCTATCCATAACAGATGTAGCATATTTTCTTTTAGTGCCATTATTAGCAACTTCACCATCTCTTTCTGTGCTGGAGCCCCGAGTGAGGCATCGTGGTGGGGAGAGCACCCGGCGAAGGGGCAGGAGAGGCGACGGCGGGACCCGCGGGGAGGGAGGACCAACTCTGCTCTGCCGGGCTCTGACGCAGCTCCTCTTCCCATTGGGGGTGGATTCCTCTCCCAGACACAGACAGAGAAGCTCCCGGGCTTTGGGGAGGTGGAGAGGAGACACCATGCCTGGAGGTGCTCAGGGAATGACTCTGGACGTGGCGCTTGGTGATCGGTCAAAGCTCGGACTTGGATGGCCTTGGGGGTCTTTTCTGACCTTTAGTGATCCTGTGGTTTAAAATGGTCTGGAATTGGGTGGTTCAGCGCTGACCAGTGGAAGGGATTGGGGATATGGGGGCAGCTCAACACCCAGCCTACTTCTGGGAAATCTTCGTGGAGAGCCACCACAATCCCTCCCTCTCCAGCGGGGGCTGGAGAGGTGGGAGCTCCAAGGAAAGTCACATCTGCCTTGGTGGACCCCAAATTAGTGGTGTGAAAGCTCAACCGATGGGGAAACATCGAGGACTTGGACGTGCTGAGCCTGGAAGAGAGAAGTTCCAGGGATGTGTGGTGGGATTTGCGTGTGCAAGAGGCTGTGGAAGAGAAGAAAGGAGGAATGTTTTGCTCACGCTCTCTTGGGACACAATTCAAAAAGCAGCGAGAACGATCCAAGCTGAACAGCAGGAAGAGTATCCTAGTGGGAAGGAGCAAAATATCACAACCAAATGCTTTGGGGAAGGTGTGGGGTGTCTGTGGTGGGAAGTTTGCAGCACAAATGAGATGAAACCCATCAAGAATAGTTTGAGCAGAGTTGTCTTGGTGGAAGGAGGCAGATGAGATAATTGCTTGGAGGTTCTTTCAGCTTCCTTCCCATGGGTCCAGGAGGGAAAGGGCTCTATTCCCTGCATGGCTGAGTCCTTCATCCACAGCAGGGCTGTTAGATGAGGGGCTTTTAGGAAGGATGGGATTGAAGTGGGATAGTTCAGAGACAGACTATGGTGTCTGAGGAGAAGGACACAGAAATGAATGTCTGATTTGGAAGTGCTCAAAAAACACATTGATGTGGCCTTTGGGGACATGGGTCAGTGGTGGCTTTGCCAGTGGTGGGTTAATGGTTGGACTTGATGATCTCAGAGGGTTGTTCCAACCTTTAATGATCCTGTGATTCTTATGCAGGGTGGACACATGGCCAGGGACCCCTCTGAAGATCTTGGAAGAAGATACAACCAGTCACAGGCACTTGGTCTTGAGCTGTGTAATACCAAACTCACTGAGCCCCTTTCCAAAGCCTGGGAAGATGGGAAGGAAATTTGCTGGGGGGTAACTGGTTGAACTGGAGCTATCTCTGGTTGGGTTTGATCAAGTGGGTACTAAAATGCTCCAGAGCCTCAGGAACATCAAGAGGGCAGGTCCAGGAAACTGCAAGAGCCTTCAGAAATCCATCAGGAGTAACTTGTTCCTCCCATTGGGAAATGAAATGGAGAAGAACAGGGAGAAGCATTTTGGGTGATGGGCTGCAGGTGTTCAGACAACATTAAATCACCACCTTATTGTGTTCAGTCTTTGACACCCTCAGGGTGTCGGGTTTGGTTTTTAGTGTTGGAAAGAGTAATTTCACCTGTTTTGGCAACAACTGCTATTCCTCCTGTCCAGCATCCTGGACCTGCTGAGCCAACCTCCCATTGTGAGACAGATCTGAAGACCACAGTTCTTTGGCAAGTTTTTTGTGTCTCAGCTTCCAAGAAGACCCCCAGCAGGGTCCTTCCTGGTCATGGTCATGCTGGGAACCCCCCTGCTAAGGAATACTTGACTTGGAATGTGCTCTGAGGAGCAAGTTCTTCAATGCTGGGGCTCCACTGATGGGACCTGCCCCACTGATGGGACCACATCACACAGAGTGACTTTGTCCTGTCAAACCAAGTGCCCACCGTGGTCCCGGGGTTGAATTGTGTCCATCCCCTTCCTCCCAGTGAGGTGCTGGGGCAAAGGATGGATCTTCTTCCTGGCTTTGATGTGATGGCACTGGGGTGTCTCCCAGAAAAGGGCCTTCAGCAATGAATCCAGGAGAAGTCCAAGAGGGATGCAAGCTCACACAGCACAGAAGGACCCACGATATAAAAGCACCACTCCCAGAAAGGGCTACAATGAGCCTGTTTGGGGAAAAAAAACCCCAGGTTTTCAGGCTGATATTCAGTCACCGAACACTTGGTATCCTGACATTCCAACATGGGAGACGTTGTCAGCAGGGAGCGGGAGGAGTTTCTTCAGCCCCCAGTGAAGCTACTGGAAGTAGAAGACCCTCACTGGGGACACAACCAGAATGCACCTCCAAGCTCATCCAGAAACCTGTCCAGCACCAGCCACAGCCCACCACAACCCCCGGGAACAGCTGGAACCCGAGGATGCTCCCCTTCCGTCGGGGAAACGGGGGAACACCCCAAGGAAGGGTGTCCTCCTGACCTTACTGAGGCAACCGCTCACGACGCTGGGGGTGCCAGAACCACCCTTTCCGTGGTGTCCCCGCCCCGGAGAAGCCCACCCCACCCGGGGAAACAAAGGCAGCGCTCCGGGAACCGCCCGTCGCAGCCGGTAGCGCTTCCCCCCCATCCCCGCCGTGCAGCGGGAGCCTCTCCCCGCTCATCAGCACAGACAAGGCTAATTGGGGTGAGCAAGAACTGGCTCCGCGTGCTGGCGTGGGCTGCAGGAACAAATGGTGCGGTGGTCACAGCTGGTGCTGCGGAGACGGGGAAGGGAGAGGGGGCGAGGAGGGGCGCCCCCCCGGACCCCCCAATAGCCCCGGCGGAGGGGATGGGGGTGCCGCGTGTTGTGCCAGCGCCGCTGACACGGGCGGAGCTCACACGCGCGGCCGGTGAGGCAGCAGCAGGCAGGAAGCAGATGCTTTTTGTTTGGGGTTGCTACTCGTTTCCATCCCAGCTCGGGGAAAGGTGTAGAGAGGAATGTGCTCCTCGGAGTGCAGGGAGGGAGATAGGTCTAGGCTGGCTGCCAGGGATCCTGCGACGAGATGGAAGGCAGCTAGGGGAGACAGGAGCAGATGGATTTGGCATACAGCTCATCACTCAGCCAAAAAGAAAAAAAAAAAGGGGGGGGAGAGGAGAAGAAGGAAGAAAGCAGCCAATTTTGGTAGGGGGAGGGTCATGTGGACCCACGGATGCTGCACTGGGAGGTGGGGGAAGGGAGGATCAGGCTGGTCACTGTGTCTTCTGCTGCTGCCTTGGCGGTGCCAGCGAGGATAGTCGGTGGTGGCCCCGGTTTGGAGCCTGGGAAGGGTTTCCTGCTCTTCCAGCAGCCCTCTGGCATCTCCTGCTGGGCCATCAGACTCCAGGGCAATGGGCCAGGGCAGTGCCAGGACATCCGAGTTCCAGAGAAGCCCAGCAAGGTGTCACGAGCACCATAATGGCACCAGAGAATCCTCAAGGTTGGAAAAGCCCTCTGAGATCATCTCCCAGCACTGTCAAGGCCACCCCTGACCATGTCCCCAAGTGCCACAAGGGATTTTCAATCCCTCCAGGGGTGGGGACTACCCCCCTGCCCTGGGCAGCTGTGCCAGGGATGGACAACCCTTTCCAGGAAGGAATTTTCCCAATATCCAACCTAAACCTCTTCTGGCACAAACTGAGAGAATTCAGGAAACCTTTTGATGAAATCACAGAAGATGTTTTTCAAAAGACTTTCAGCCCCTGGTTACGGAGTCCAAGCAACTGTGGAGCCACAAGACCTCTCAGTTCTCTTCTTCAAAGAGCATCAACCATTCCCATGGTTGGGAATTTTCTAAATTCAGAATTCCAGCTTTGCATTTTTCTGTTTGCTGCCCTAGGGAGCTCTCTCCTGCCACAGGTCTTCTTCCCAGGGAAGTAACCAAAGAGTGTTAAATCACCTTTGTTAAATTTTATGGACAAAACTCACAGTTTTTCTCTGCAAGGCAGATCTTTGCTTGCCAATATCTCTTTTTTTTTTTTTTTTTTCTTTATGATTTTCCAGTTTGTCTACATAGGTAAAAAAATGTACCCCAAAACTGGACACACACAAAGGTTGGAGAAGACCTTTAAGATCATCAAGACCAACCATGACATGGTGCCAAATAACTTCATAAATAATGGATACTCAGTTTTCTGCCCAGAGCTGGGAGAAAACAATTTTGAGATACACCTGAATTTTATTAAGTTTTCCCTCAAATTAATAATAAAAACTGAACTTAAGAGTGGAGTGCAGTTCATTTCATGTGCCTCTCAAGCGTTTTTGACCCCTGTCTTTTAAAGAAACCCTCATTTTTTCATGAGAAAAAACCCTATATTAAGTCAAAATGCTTTTCCCAAAAACATGGGAAGAAGTTATTCCACTCCATGCTGGTTAAGGTGTCAACAACACCAAACCAGGGAAGCCACTCCCACCACTCCCACCCCAGCAACCAGGTGTCCCCCCACCCACCAGTGGTCACAGCACCTCCAAACCTGGCCCCACCTGGGATGCAAGAGCCCCGTGGGAGCCCACTCATGGGTGGGACATCATCCAGATTCCCAAAAAAGTGCTGGCTTTGGGGTGGGTGTGGGCAGGGAGGGCAGGGTCAGATCGCTGCTTTGGTCACCTCCTTTAGTCTGACACCCAAGGAAGGCAACAGCACTTGGGGATGGACATTCCTGAAGGGCTGGTCCTCCCCAGCCACCACACTGCAGGGAGAGGGGCACGTGTGCTTTTCCAGCCAGGACTGTGCTGAGGAAGCATCTTGGAGGGTTGGGAAGAGCCCCTGTGGGGAAGGATGAGCATCCTCGTGTGTCACAGGTTCCTGTAGCTGAATTTTAGTAGAAGGGGGGGCTCTCCAGGGTGGTCTCTGTTGGGAGCTGCCAGAAGCTCCCCCTGTGCTGTGGAGCCAAGGACAGCCAGGGCCAGGAGGGACCTCCTGCTGGTGGCCACAGTGGAGCCAATGAAGGATCCCAGTGGCAGCTCTGGGATCACAGAGGGAAGAATTGAGGAGTGTGGGGCAGTTGGGAATTGCAGCCATGGGAGAACAACACAGAGCCCAAGGTGGGAGCAGGAGGAGGAGAAGGAGGGAGCCCACGCTGGAGCAGGGGGGGAAGGACTGAAAGCTGTGCCCCCCCTGCAGCCCCTGGAGATCCCTCGGGGGGCACAGACCCCCCTGCAGCCCATGGGGTGACCCCCAGCACAAGAGCAATGGCAGAACCAACACCCCACTGCAAACCCCCATTCCCTGCTCCCTGGAACTGCTGGGAACAGGGAGGAGTGGGAGGAGAAAGGGGTTCTTGAGACTGATTGATTTCTTACTTTTTAGTTTCCTTTTAGTTTTAGTTCTTCTCTTGTCAATAATAAATGTCAGTATTTAGCCCCTCTGAGTTTGCTTTGCCATTCTCTCTCTCAGCTGTTTCTTTGCCTTTTCTCCTTTTCCTTTCCCTCTGGGACAGGGGCCCTGGAGGTTTGGGTGGACACCGGGTGAAACCTTCACACCCGCTTCCATACCAAGGATGTCAGGGATGCTGCTGGAGTTATTCCTACTCTCTCAGATCTGCTGCCACCTCTGCACCATCCCCTGAAAACGTCCCTGCTCTCAGCAAAGCAGCAATCCAAGTGCCAGCAGCACCTCGGGCGCCACCGGGTCCTGTAGCGAGAGGAGCACCAACGCTCCTCCTGCTCAGCAGATGTTTGGGTGTGGAGCTGCCACTGCTTCGGGGACTGCAGCTGCAGGGCTGGAGATGCTCCTGCCCTCAGCCTCAGTGGGAACAGCTGACTGTGCCCTGGAGCAGAGCAGAAGAGTCTGCAGGGTTTGTGGGTCATTTATGGGACTGCAATTCCCACCACCTCACTGGTGGACTTCATTGCGGGCTAATGGTTGGCCTTGATGATCTAAAAGGTCTTTTCCAGCCTAAATGATTCTGTGGTTTGGAAGTGGACTTGATGGTGTTGGGCTAATGGTTCAATTTGATGAGCTTAAAGGTCTTTTCCAGTCTAAATTGTTCTATGGTTTGGTGGTGGACTTGATGGTGTTGGGTTAATGGTTGGCCTTGATGATCCAAAAGGTCTTCTTCAACTTAATTCCAGGATTCTGTAATCAGGGGAGGGAGCTTTGGATTTCAGGTGCAGGAGTGGCAAATTATCACATCACAGCTTCTCTGAAGAGAAATATGGAGCAAACCCCTCCCCATTTCAGCCAGGTGGGAAGAAGGGAGACATGGAGAGAAGCAGAGCCCCTCCCACATGGCCAGGCTGTCCCCTCACCCGGTTGGTGGCCGGTGCTCCTGGAATGAGTGATGACAATGGTGTCAGCAGTGGGGAGAACAACAAAGGACACCTAAGGCTGGAGGTTCCCTGCGTGTCCCTGCCTGTCCTGCAGCACAGCAGCTCAACATCTGCCCCCGTGGTCCTTCACCACCCCAAACCAGTCCACCAGTAAGACACCAGTTCTAACCTTCCAGTTCCCCACAGGAGCCCTCCTGGTGGCTCAGGAGGAGCTCAGTGATGACCAGAGGTGGTGAGATGAATGAAAGCTGCTCCTGGGAGCTGGGCTTGGTTAGTGCTGGGCTTACACAGCTCTCAGACCCCCAAGTCTTCCACGTTTTTAGAGAAACTGAGAGGTCAACCCCCTGAATGACAACCATCTCCAAGTCACTGCAAAACGGTGGGTTTGAGTCTTCTGGGAAAGAAGAGGGCTGCCCACAGCACTGGAAACCCCAAAGATTAAAGGAAAACCACCTGAAGACCCAAATAAAAGGTTTGAAACCATAAGCTTTCAAACAGCAAGGTAAAAAAAAGAAGTTCCTTTTGTCTGTCTTCCAGGGAAAAGACACACAAAAGGCCTTTGCAGGAGATGAGATGCCTTTTCTCCTCTTTTCTCCTCTCCTCTGGAGAAGATCTGCTCATGTGTAGGAGGTCAGTGACCATGGGACAAAGTCTCAGTTTGTCACATCAAATTCATTTCTGCAGGAGCTCCAGAAAGATGGATGTTTTAGGCTGGTACCAGAGCAGAACATGTGTGTTCTGACCTCAGGTCACCAGGACTCATCAGGGAAGGACCTTCTCCAGGAGAGGGCAAAAGAACCTCCTTCCTGGCCTCTGGGAACAAACCCCCCATTGCATGATGTTGGGGGGAGCAATCCAGCCAGCTGATGGGTGGAACAGTCATCAGCCCACTTTAAATAGGACCTTGAGAACTCCCCAACTTGCAGAGTTGGTCCCTGCTGGAATGAAAAGCATCCACAAAGAGAGTTGCCTCTCCTCTTCTGGAGGAAAAGAGGAGTCCTGCTTTTGAATGGGGACATCGTGAACGTGACAAGTTTCCCTTTTGATGGAAATGAGGTATTTTAACAGGAAACCCTCGGGCAGCTCCGTGGAGGAAGAAGTTATTTGTTGCTCTTTGGGGGAATCATCACTCCCTGCAGTTCTCCTGCTATTAAGAAGGAAGAGCATGGAGGAAGAGCAGGATTTAGGGATGCCCTTGTTGCTTTAGGGTGGCTACTCAAGATCCTCAGGATCCCAACGTCCAGCCCACTTCCTCCTCTCACAGACTCACTAGACACAGGCTGCTGGAGCCAAATGAGCTAAAAAGCAATTACTGATAATTATCTATGTGAAATGTGATTAATAAGGCATTTTCTGCTCTAAGCAGGCAAGTTTGGACAATGGGTCACCTTCTTTTGTACCCTCTATGTCTTGGAGTAGCTTTAGTTACAAGTTGTTGCAAATGAGACAGAACAACCAACTCCAAATGTGTCCCAAAGGACAAATCCAACTCTGTGTGACAAGAGAGGGACAAGGCAGGAAACAGCCAGGGAAGGTGTGGGGGTGAACCTGGGACCACCAAACAACAGGCTGCTGGCGACCAAAAATGGTTGGACTTGATGACATTAAAGGTCTACTCTGATCCTAAACAACTCTTGGGGTGTCCTGTGCAGGGCCAGGGGTTGGACTCCATGATCCTTGTGGGTCCTTTCCAACTCAGGATATTCCGGGATCCTGTGATTCCCAAGAAAGTGGCGTGAGTTTTCAGAGGGGGCTGGCACAAAGAACTTGGCTTTCAGGCCAGGACCAACCAGCAGAACCGAGGAGGAGATGGGGGTGCAGGTCCATGTCCCCCCGGGAGCAGCCACTCTGTTTACAGAAGGTGCTGCTGAAAGGTGTCCTGAAGAAAGACAGCAATTAACAGGCCTGGAAAAAAAGAAAGAAAAAAAAAAAAAGGCTTCTTTCCACAAAGAGCCTTTTAAGGATGTTTTTGGAGCCTCTCGAAGGGTTAATGTTTAGCTGTTTATCCGGAGTTGTCGGATGTCAGCCCTGTCTTTTGACTCCTAATGGCTCACAGCCATCAGGAGGTGAAGGCTCCTCAAAGGAGATGGTGTCAGGAATGTTTTTTTATGCCCACCAGCACCCACACACCTGCAGGAGCCTGTGCTTGCAGCACAGATAGTTTACATACTTGAACCTGTATCCCAGGGCCAGAGACACAAACATGAAACCAGACCCTGGCTGAGGGGGCTGTGAAGCCCCTGGGCACTACTGAGGGGTCTCTTCTCCCACGCCCACCCCGGGTGACCACAAAGAACAGTGTGGGTCCAGCTGTGCTTCCCAGCAGGAACGAGCTCTGCTGGTCCACGGGAGGATTTGAAGACCAAATCCTGGGAAATTTCCAGCACCTGAGACTCGGGTGGTCGCTGGGGGTGAGACAAAAGCCCACCCTCAGGAGCAGACTTCAAAAACCAGCTCGGTGACAAATCGGAGCCCCTTGGACGGGGAAGGTGAGAACAAAGACAGAGGCTCCAAATCAATCAGAGCTCTGCTCTCTGTGACCTTCCCCCGCCCAGGGATATCACTGAGCCCAATAATCACTCCGGGAGGTGCAAACGGGCCGAGCAGCTGCAAATTTAACCACCCTGAGGTCTCCCGAAGGCTCAGAAGGAGCGGTGGTGCAGCCCCTGAAGACCAGATCCTTCCTATTCCTCTTGGGAATGCCCCTTCCCTGGCAGTGCTCAACTAGGAGGTGTCTCTGCCCGTGGCAGGGGGTTGGAATGAGATGGTCTTGAAGGTTCCTCCCAACCCAAATCACTCTGTGATTCTATGAAAGAAAGACACTTGGTCCCAGAAGTGACTGAGATGCCCCAACTCCACTCCCCTGGGGACAGAGCAGGCACAGGAAATGCTTTGGTTTTGAGAAAGAAGTGGGGAAGAAATCCCATGGAAAGGGGAGATGATCCAGAAATGTTCTCTCACAAAACTGGTTGCTTCCCTCCTGGAGAAGTTTCAGTTGTGCCAGGACATGAATCCCAAGGGAAATGCAATGAAGAACAGCCCAGCGAGTTTGGGAACTGGGGGGTGACCGTGGGACAAGGCAGGTGCTGCCTCTGTGAGACCACCACCCCTGGACTGGCACCTGCAAGTGCTGCTGCCTCCAGGTGGGTGAAGGCAGAGGGAAGTCACTGGGCCACAGTGTTTTCCTTATCCATCTGCCACAGTCCCAGAAAAGGAACCTAAACCAGCCTCACAGGGCAGTGAAGAGAATTTGGGGGGAGGTTCTTGACCTGGGGGGAGCCAGAACATCACAGCCACATGGAGTCTGGAACTTCTGGGTCGCTTGGCCCGTGTCTGTCCCTGCAGACATATCAAACAGTGGCTTGAAGCCCTCCCTTCAGAAGCAGGAGGGGGCTGGTGGCTGCTGGTTCAGCAGCTCAGGCTAAAGCACCACTGGAAGTGGAGGAGAGGACTCCCAAGCCTGCCCTGTCCCTCCCCATGGCTTTAGGAATGCCTTCACCCGAGGAACGCCTCGAGAAGGAGGTCCTTGCCCTGAACCTGCCTCTGTCCTTGCCCTGAACGTGCCTGAGCTCCCCAGAAGCTCTGCTGCCACGTAGACATGGACTCTTACAGTGTGGAGGGTGGTCTGACCTTGCAAGCTCTGAAGCAAAGGCAGCTGAGGCTTCTCCCTGTTGGTGTCACGCTGGAGAAGATGCCAGAGAGAGGGAAACTGCAGGTGGGAGCAGGAACTGGGGCAGAGCACATGCCAAAAGCACGTCTTGGAATCATAAAACGGAATCCCAGAGAGGTTTGGCTTGGAAGGGACTTTAAAGACCACTTTGTTCCAACAAAAGTCTGGACACCTCCCACTGGATGGATTGTTCCTGATAGAAGAACCTCTACAGGAGACCCGTGATGGGTGGGGAACAGTCCATGGACATCTAGAGGAATAACCACCAGCAGTTCCTGTGACAATTAATGACAAGAACTCATTGCCATCCTCTGGGAAGACCCTCCCAGCTCCTGGCTTGTCCTTCCCTGTCCAGCACCATCACCTCCCTGGGACCTTCAGGAGGTGAGAACTCCTGTTGTGCTGCATGGCTGAGGTACCATCTCCACATGGAATCATGGAATTGTTTAGGTTGGAAAAGTTCTTAAAGATCATCCAGTCCAACCATCCCCCCAGCACTGCCGAGGCCACCACTGTCCCATGTCCCCAGGTGCCACCTCCATGTGGCTTTGAAACCCCTCCAGGGATGGGGACTCCACCCCTGTCCTGGACAGCCTGGTCCAATGCCTGACCATCCTTTTGGAGAAGGGATTTTCTCAATATCCAACCCAAACCTCCCCTGGTGCAACTTGAGACTGTTTCCTCTGGTCCTGCATGAGCCACTGAGGCAGCAGAACTGAGAACCAAGGACTGATCTCACGGTGCTTTGAGCTGCTCTGGTGACCTGATGAAGATTCATGGCCAAGCCTGTGATGTGATTTGGAGCAGGGAAGGATTTGTCACAAAAGGAGCTCGTGATAAACACTTTGGTCTCCAGGTCTGCTGTTCCCCAGACATCATCTCCTCTCCCATCTCTTTTCCCTTGCAGATGCAGGACTGTGTTTTCTGAAGGTCAGAACGGGGTTCAACACATTTCCAAACACCACAGGTGTCCTGCTTGAACCACACCAATATTCAACCACTCACCACCATGTAAATCCTCAAATAAATACCTGCATGGGCAATGAAGAGGCTTCCACAGATGACTTCTCCATTTTAAGTCCATGTGGAAGGCAAAGACACTCTTGCCTATGTCAACAGTTGCTTTGCCAAAAGAGAAGCTGGATCAGAGCACGGGAGAGGAACCTCAGATGAACCTCTTGAGGCTCCCCAAGTCAATGGCAGAGCGTTGCCTGTGTGTCAGCAGGAAAGCAAACCCTCAAGGCACAGCTTGAATCTTCTGCAGTCTTTGGGAGTCACATCCCACTGAGCTTCCAGCCTCCTGCCAGGACCTCGTGCCACTTCTTCCCTTAAGAGGAACTCCTTCCAAGACCATCCTCCATCCCCAGGGGAGACGTTGGCCAGCACTCCCAGGTTAGCAGACTCTCAGGGAACTGTTCCTCAGCCCCAGAAGCAAAGCCCCACCACAGAACTTCTCACTTCTCCAACATTTCTCCCCCATGGCAGCTGGCAAAGCCTTCCCTTCGCTTCTCATCCAACTTGGACAAAATCACTGCAGAGAATCCCTCCCGCTCCCCTCCCCCAGTGCAATGCAATCCCAAAGGAGAAATGGTTTCATGGGGACCCCCTGCTGTCTTGCATCTGATTCCCCTCCTAAGTATGGTATGGGGAAGCATCTCCAGGGCTATGGCTGTGACCTCCACACAGCTCTTTTGTCAAGTGCCATTTCATTAAAAAATCAGCCTTTTAACTGTGGACACATTTCAACCTCACCAAATCTGCTAATTATTGACAGTTGGTGAAGAGGAGATTTCACTTGTTCCTCCTGTTAAACTGCATCTAATTAGTAATTACTGGTTCACTGTCATCTTTACTGCAATAATCCCACTGCACATTGGCTCATTAACCTTTTGCTTTTCTAAAGCAGCCTGCCAACAAGATGAAGGCTAAAACAGATTGGAAAACAATAGCTCAGCCTTGGATTTTAGGCTGTTTATTCCCCTTGTCCTGGAGGATCCAAAAGGAAGATTATTTGTAAGAAAAGGCTTTCAGCTGCAATCAGCCTCCTCCCTGAAGGTGCTTGGGTTTGCCCTGACCAGCATCCAACACCCTTGAAACTTCACCCACAGTGAGGGCACGAGGTCTGCAGGTATTGGAAGGGTTTCTCTGCCACCAGCTCTTCCTCCAGCTCCATTTCCCACCTGGCTTCATCCTCCTTTAGCACAATCCCCCAGGACCTGGCCCGAGGTGAGCTCTGGTGGCTTCGCGGCAGCGAGAAGTTCCCCTCCCCACCCTCGTGGGCGCTGCAGAAATGACCACCCAAAGGGTGGGGGAATCAGTTGGAGCAACCCCGTGGCTCTTTCTTCTGCTGCTACACTGAATTTCATTTGCACAAGTCCCATTTTCAGCTTGGAACTGTCACAGCTGTTTCCATTGGCAGTGCATAGCTGAGTAGGAGTTGTCAGTGGGGATGCTGGAGGATGAGGCGGTTGGAGGAGAGATTCCCCGGGGGGCATGGGAGGCACTTGGGGGTGGTGGGCTCCGTGCAGCAACTCCATGTTTCTCCTAAACTTAACAGCAGTGAATTACTCCCTGCATGTTGAAGCATTTAGGGACCCGAGCTGACACCGAGCTGGGATGGAGGGAGAGTTTCTCGGCGTATTCCTGAAGATCCACGTCCTTCTGGCTGATCCCAGGGGGTTATTTTTATAAGGTGGTATTCAAGACTATAATATCTAGAAATGAGCTCTAATTCTGGAGCAGGAACCCAGGTGGAATTTCATCTGCACAAAACCAAGGTCTTGCCTACGCTGAGTATCACCCCAGGAGAAGGTCTGGAGGCATTAACCTTCCCAGCTCAGCAAGGTTGCTCACCTCCAGAATTTTCATCTGCCTGATATTGGTGTGTCTGTCAGCAACCAGGGCTGGACTGATTTCTCTGAGGTTGTTTTAACACTGGAGTAACTCCAGAGCAGCTACAGCTGATGTGATAAGGTGGCTGCACTTCTCTGGCAAATTGATTAGACCTGTGACAAGGCTTCAGTTGTGCTGGAAAACTAATTGTAAGTCCGAGCCCCTTTGGAAGAGCAGATCAAAGGCAGCCAGCCTAAAACAAGTCCTCAATGACACATCAGCTCCTGGGTTTGCTCCCTGGCTCAAGGAAAAGGACAGGGAATGTGTGACTAAGGGCAGGACTTGGCTCCTTTGTGGTTCCTGAAGGGGCTGCTGCTCAGACCATAATCGTGATTTTGGAACAGAACATCCTGTTGTTCCTAAGTTGCTCCCCGGGTTGTGCTCGGTACGATGGTGGCATCTGGGTGGTGGTGTGGTCACCTGCTGAGGTTCTGGGCAAAGCAAGAACATGCAGACATATCTACACCTGCACAGACACCCAGAGACCAAGGTCCCAGCACTCCAGGTCTATTAAATTCCTGGTGGGGCAAGGTAGAGTCACTAAGGTTGGAAAAGGCCTCTGAAGTGGAGTCTGACTATTAAAGTTCATGGACCCAAGAAGTCACAGGCTTTGAGAAATGCTCTGTACAAGGAGACTTGGGTTCCCCTCCCAGACTGTGAGGAAATGCATCTGGAGAGATTGTCCCACTTTGCTCTGCTCACTTGAGCATTCCCACAGCAATCCCAGAGAGATTTTGAAGAATGGGAGGAACACCCTTTAAACACAAACTCACACATTTAGAACATTTGGAAACATAATGGGAAGATAAGCTGGGAGAGCTGGGGGGTCACCTGGAGAAGAGAAGGCTCCAGGGACACCTGAGAGCTCCGTCCAGTGCTTAAAGGGGCTCTAGGAGAGCTGGAGAGGGACTTGGGACAAAGCCTGGAGGGACAGGACACAGGGAATGGCTACCCAGTGCCAGAGGGCAGGGCTGGGTGGGATACTGGGAGGGAATTCCAGGCTGGGAGGGTGGGCAGGCCCTGGCATAGGGTGGGCAGAGAAGCTGTGGCTGCCCCTGGATCCCTGGAAGTGTCCAAGGGCAGGTTGGATGGGGCTTGGAGCCCCCTGGGCTGGTGGGGGGGTGTCCCTGTCCATGACAGGGGGTGGCACTGGATGGACTTTCAGGTCCCTTCCAACCCAAAGTGATTTGATGATTCCAAGACTGCTCAGCCCAGGCTGCCTACTGAGAACCCCATTCCTTGGCACCAACAGATGTGAGGTCCAGCTGTGCACGTGGAGCCCACCCCAGTGGAGCAGTGCTGAGATCCCAGGAGATAACGAGCTCAACCACCAGCTGGATTGGTTTCTTCTCGGTGACACGCAGCGTGGGCAGGGAGCACGTCACTGTGGCTGATCTCCTCATCAGGCTGATTCATGTTTACACTGCAGACAGCATTTCATCTGCTCTCAGAAGGTCATGCTCAAGTGATGTGCCTGCAGCTTGAATATCCTCCCCAGCAAGCCAGACCTTCATTTGCCTCGTGGGCTCCAATTCATTCAGCTCTTAAAATCAACACAGTTTTCCCTGCTGCAACATCAGACGCTCCACGTGATGGATGATCTGTCACCTACCAAGCTAAAATTCTGGTGGAGGGTGGCCCTGCCCGTGGCACGGGGTTAGATGGTCTTTAAGGTCCCTGCCAAGCCAAACCAGTGTGTGAGTCTGTGATTTGGAGGGAATGGTGGCACCTTTGGGGTAAATGAGGTTGGTGTTACCTCCCGAGGAATTGCTTCCCTGATTATCTTGAAGGGAATTTTTTCCCTCCTGGGAAAGGCCATGGGGACCTTGTGGAGGGTGAAACCCCCTTCCCTGGAAATTGCACCACGGAGGGTTTAGGTTGGGTATGAGGAAGGAATTCTTCACTGGAAGGGCTGTCCAGACCTGGCACAGCTGCCCAAGGCAGGGGGGGAGTCCCCATCCCTGGAGGGATTGAACATCCCCGTGGATGTGGCACTTGGGGACATGGTCAGTGGTGGCCTTGGCAGTGCTGGGGGAATGGTTGGACTGGATGATCTCAGAGGGCTTTTCCAACCTTAAAAATTCCGTGGTTGTGTGACTCCAGGAGGAAGCAGCATAAGGGACGTTCTGTGCCCAAACCTCCTTCCAACAGGAATTTTGGACATACTCCAGGCACGTACCTTGAGCAGGTGCAAGGCCTGGCAAACCTCCTCAGGCTTTCATAACCAGAACCTCCGAGCAGAACTTGGGATCAGAGCAAAAGCCTGATGGACAGGGAGCGAAGGTTGAGCTCCTGCCAAAATGACTAACCAACTGTGGATGTACAAAGCCAAGGAGAAGCAGGGAGATCACATTGCTCCTGCAACTGGGACTGGTGCAACTTCTTACTGGAATGCTGTGTCTGCTTCTCATGGAAGTGCTCCAAAAAGGATGTTGACTAATTAGAAAAAGTTTAAGGAAGAGCCATATGAATCATTAAAGCTTCAGAAAACACGTCTTTTAGCAAGAGGCTCCAAGACTGAGATAAATCCAGTTCCTCAGAAGACGAAGGGACAGTTTTCTCTCAGCCTGGAGAAGGACAGCAGAGAATTCATACCGTGTTTTCCAGTCAGCAGACAAGTGCACAACAAGATTCCCTGGCTGGAAGTTGTGGATAAACCCATCCAGACTGTGAAAATTGTGAATTAACTGGTACAGACAGCGACACCAATTTCTGATCAACTGGTGTAGCTGACACAAGAAGGACTCCAACAAAGTCCTCTGCTCTGTCTGAGAGAGGCCTTGTCCCTTTAGAATAATGACCTTCCTGCAAAGGTACACATGTACAGTCTTCAAGCTCCAAACACCAAAATGGTCAGAATTTAGGACTTAGAAATAAAAACACCTCAGCAATTTACACAACTAACTTGGTGTGGGATTAGGTGGTCTTTAAGGACCCTGCCAAGCCAAACCAGTGTGTGAGTCTGTGATTTGGAGGGAATGGTGGCACCTTTGGGGTAAATGAGGTTGGTGTTACCTCCTGAGGAATTGCTTCAAGGAATTCTCCTTGAAGGGAGACCTCCTGGGAAAGGCCATGGCTACGTTGTCCCTGGCTGGTTTCTCTCTGTTCTCCTCCAGGCTGGGTCTTCCCAGAGCCTGACTAGATGAAAAGGCAGAAAGACCTCAAAGAAGCTCTGGGAAGATACATTCCCACCAAATGGACAGTCCAGGCTCTTGGCTTCATGGACCAAGACTTGTGCTTACTGAGTTAAGCCCAAGGAAACACCCCTGTGATGGCAGAGGGGTCTCCACCTGCCTGGGGAAGCTGCACTCGAGCAATGAGAACACGATCCAGCTTGATCCCAACATGGAAGAGCCCTGGAAGGCAGAAGAAGGCCTGGTGGTGGCAGACCCCTCTGAGACCCCCCACAGTGCCGTGACCAGACACGTACTGACCTCGGACATCTGAGGGAAGAGACTGATGGCCAAGGGGAGGGCCAGGCCGAAGGCAGAGAGGCACACAAGGCTTTGCACTGGGAGGATCAGCCGGGGCCGGGACCTCAGCAGGGATGTCCTGCAAAGGAAAGGCTTTGTTAGACCAGCTCATGGACCAGGGGAGGGCATGACATCATGGGAATGGACACTTGGTGTTCACCCAGACCCGCTGGCCTTGGTTCCTTCACAGAATCATGGAATGGTTTGGGTTGGAAAGGACCTTGAAGACCAACCAGTGCCACCCCGTGCCGTGGGCAGGGACACCTCCCACCAGCCCAGGGGGCTCCAAGCCCCATCCAACCTGCCCTTGGACACTTCCAGGGATCCAGGGGCATCTCTTTCTTAGCAGGTCATCAACAAGTTCACCCACACACTCTTCCCCCAGTTGAGACCACCCCACACCCAGGTGCCACCTGCACTCCGGCTTTGGAGCTGCTGGTGAGGGAACAGAAGGAATTCAGGTCCTTGAGAGACGGTGGGACCTTTGTCAGCCCTGTGAGCTGAAAGAGGCCCACGGCTTCGTTAGTGGGCTAATGAAGAACTTAATTTGTTAAAGATCAAACATCTGCAGCCTGGGTGAGAAGGATGTCTTACCACTTGCTCTCCCCAGGGGATATTTATGAGTTCAAGACTTGTCAACAGCAAGCATGTGAAGATACCTGCAAGGGGAGGTTCTCACAGTGACCTAGAAGTGACCCCAATGATGCAATTAACACCCCAAAACTGGGACAACCTAGAGCAGGTAGAAGGTGGCATGTTAAATATATTCCAGGATACAGGACCTCAGGCACTCCTGGAATGTTAAGGGGGAAAATGTAATTCTTAAGTGTCAGTTCTGGAGCTGTTCACAAAAAGGACTCCTGTCATTCAACTTTTTTCCTACCCATCTGAAAAAAAAAATAGGAATATAAACAAAAAACTTGACAGTGAGTTTTGTTTGAATACTCAGTGTACCTGAGCATTGTGGAGGAGATCTGGTCATTTAGGACCCAGGGGATGGAACAAAGCTGTGCCAGGGCAGGGGGGATCTCAGGGAAAGGCTCTTCCCCCAGAGGGTGGTGGGCACTGCCCAGGCTGCCCAGGGCAGTGGGCACGGCCCCGAGGCTGCCAGAGCTGCAGGAGGGTTGGGATGATGCTCTGGGGCACAGGGGGGGGTTGTTGGGGTGTCTGTGAAGGGCTGAGGGTTGGACTGGATGGTCCTTGTGGCTCCTTTCAAGCTCAGGAAATTCCAGGATTCTATGATCTCCTGGTCAATCTCTTCCTGCTGGGACGATAACCCAGCAGCTCTCCTTCAGCCAAGGAATGTACAGCCAGATGACACCAAGCTCCAAACACCCCTGTGTTCCCCATCACTGGGGTTCAACAAGCTCCAATCACCCCTGTTCACCATCACTGGGGTTCAACAAGCATTCCCAACCCAACACGTACCATCCACAAGGTGCCAAGCAACCCTTCCCAGCTCGGGGCACAGGCCCCTGGCACGGGCACGCCAGGTTCTGCAGCCACATGTCCCTGAATAGCCAAGGCAGGATGTTCTTCTGCCCCAGACCTCAGTGTCATGGGTTTCTGTGGCTGGATTTTGGAAGGGGGGGCTCTCCAGGGTGGTCTCTGTTGGGAGCTGCCAGAAGCTCCCCCTGTGCTGTGGAGCCAAGGACAGCCAGGGCCAGGAGGGACCTCCTGCTGGTGGCCACAGTGGAGCCAATGAAGGATCCCAGTGGCAGCTCTGGGATCACAGAGGGAAGAATTGAGGAGTGTGGGGCAGTTGGGAATTGCAGCCATGGGAGAACAACACAGAGCCCAAGGTGGGAGCAGGAGGAGGAGAAGGAGGGAGCCCACGCTGGAGCAGGGGGGGAAGGACTGAAAGCTGTGCCCCCCCTGCAGCCCCTGGAGATCCCTCGGGGGGCACAGACCCCCCTGCAGCCCCTGGAGATCCCTCGGGGGGCACAGACCCCCCTGCAGCCCATGGGGTGACCCCCAGCACAAGAGCAATGGCAGAACCAACACCCCACTGCAAACCCCCATTCCCTGCTCCCTGGAACTGCTGGGAACAGGGAGGAGTGGGAGCAGAAAGGGGTTCTTAAAACTGTTTGATTTCTTACTTTTTAGTTCTTGTCAGTAATAAATGTCAGTATTTAGCCCCTCTGAGTTTGCTTTGCCATTCCCTCTCAGCTGTTTTGGGGTTGGGGTGTTTTTTTTGCCTTTTCTCCTTTTCCTTTCCCTTTGGGAAAGGCGGAGGGGGGTCTGGAGTTTTGGGTGGACACCGGGTGACAACTGGCACACCCGTCCGTGCCAGCTGCACACACACACCCCCCTCCCTGCGGGATCCCCAGGGAGCAGATGAGGTGTGGGAGGTCACCACCCCGCTCCACCCTGTCCCTGTGTCCGGACACTCGGACTCCTCACCCTTTGCAAGCGACGCTCGCTGGAAACCGTCCCCACCTCGGGAAGCTCTGGGGGAAGCGGGGAAGGAAAACCCGATCGGGAGCTTTAACTCCTCCAGGATCTCAGCTCCTCGCTAATAAGCCATCGAGACGGAGTTGATCCTATCAATTTGTGCTGTGAAAGCCAAGCTTCTGTTCTCCAATATTTCGCTTCTCTTTGTTGCACAGAGCACAGCCGGATCTCAGAATCCTCCCGCAGAAACCCCCGAGGGTTTGGTCCCGGAGAGGAGAGCAGGTTACCCAACCCCACCCTCTGCAACGAGAGCTGCCGTCGATGAGCTGGGATTATCCCCGGGATGCAGAGGGGCAGCTCCTGGAAGTGATTTATTCTCCTGCTCAAGCTGTCGTGAGCCAAGAGAGCCCTCCCTGCGACAAGCACAGCACCAGCAGCCTCCCCGGAGCACACACTTCACAACCCAGACGTTCGCCGCTTTTAGCACCCCTGACATCTTAATTTGGCCGCTGCACCCTCTGTAATTACTGCCCCGCTGGGGACCTGATAATCACCCAAGTAAAAGCCCAACCAATTTAAAACGATCCGCGGTCCAGCCCCCAGGTGTGACTTCCAGGGGTGCTTCAAACTCAGGCCGGTACAAATTACGAGGGCCAACCTTCTAATTAAGAAGAGTTATGGCTTGATGGAAAAAAAAAAAAAAAAGGAGAGCAGACTAATTAACACATGTAGTGCAATGTCTTAATTGGGACTCAGATTCTAAAATTTGCGCGGTTCAGAACAAATGACTCATAATTAGTCAAAAGGTCCACTTTTTCTTCTGTCCCCAGGATCTTTGCTCTGACACAGATCTGGGAAGGATGGGAAGTGAAATGTTGCATTTGGTGGGCTGTCAACCGCAATCCAAACCCCTCTTCCCACCCGTCAAAAGGGAAGGATTGGGTGGTTCCAAAGGGTTTAATTGCAGGGGATTACCACAGATTAAAACCAAATATAACTGATATCCATTTGTTGAAGGGGAGTTAATTTACAGCACTGTCCTTTGTGCTCTGCCAAAGGGTTGGAGCACGGAAGGGGAGAGCTGGACCTTCAGAACATCCTGACAGCCCAACTCTGGCATCTTCTGAAGCCTGAAGCTTCCCAGGGTGAGGAAGGTTGGAAGGGACCACTGGAGGTCATCTAGTCCCACCTCCCTAAGCAAGCTGGTCTCCCTTACTCAGGATTGTGCCTGGATGGCTTTTGAGTAGCTCCAGAGATATTCAGAACTGAATTACTGGACATCCCCCAGAGGAATTCAGGAAGCAGAAGCAACAGCCTGATGCATTCACAGGAGCAAATATGCTCTTTCCCCCACCAGGAGTTCTGCAGAGGTACTGAAGCTGTTGTCCCATGAGAAAGGTGGGTTTACAGGAGGTCACCATGTACCCAGGCCAGGACCAGCCTGCTCTGGTGAACTGCACCTTGGTGCTCGGATGAGACAACGTGGGACTGGGAAGTTTGCAACAAGAGACGTTCTCCTGGGTTGGAAAGCTACAGGAAAACAACAGAATCATGGAATGGTTTTGGTTGGAAGGGACCTTAAAGATCATCTTGTTTCACCCCCTGCCATGGGGCAGGGACACCTCCAACCAGCCCAGGGTGCTCCAAGCCCCATCCAACCTGCCCTTGGACACTCCCAGGGATCCAGGAGCAGCCACAGCTTCTCTGCCCACCCTGTGCCAGGGCCTGCCCACCCTCCCAGACACCAATTCCTTCCCCATATCCCACCCATCCCTGCCCTCAGGCACTGGGAAGCCATTCCCTGTGTCCTGTCCCTCCATCCCTTGTCCCAAGTCCCTCTCCAGCCTCCTTTAATATGTATATTATACTGTTCCCAATTAAAGCCAAATTTTCATCACTAATGGTTTCTCTCCCTCATAAACAAGCGATCCATGTTCCCACATTGACTTTGGTTGGGAAAGAAGAGGCATCTTTGCCACAATTCCCTCCTTTTCTCTCTTTCTTCTCGAAGATCCATTCCTTTACCCCTTTCATCCCCCTAAATCCTCTCCTTCCTCCAACACGCCTTCCCAAATTTCACCTAGAGGGTATTAAAAAGGCAGGAACAGGCCGGGAATCTTCTGCCTTGATGCCAGGGGATCCACCCAAAGCAGCAGCACCTCCTGGACACCAGGGGAAGGTTCCCGAGCACGTGGCTGTAGGTACAGACCCACCCACCCACACACACACACACACACAATCACGTGCTTGCACAGACACTGCAATCTGCTCCGCGGAGACACCGCGTCGGAGCTCTTGTAAACACACCTTCATTCAACTTTCATCACATTGTTCATTAGTGGTTTGAGTCCCGCATAATTTGGCAGCCGCCGCTGGCGTTTTTCAGGAGGTGCCGCAATCGCTTCCATATGGGAAGTCAGGCGCTGCACCGAGAGGGAGCTATCGGGTGCGGCGAACCCGCGCCGCGCCTGTCGGGGAGGGGGTGTCAGGTGCCAAAGTCAGTCTGACAGGAGTCACCCCGAGGTCTCCCGGCTGACAGATTCGCCGGGGCTTCGGCAGAGTTCGCTGTAAACAGGGTCAGAGCCGACGCCGACGCCGCGAGACGCCGGGGACGCCCGCGGGGTACGGCGAGAGCTGCGGCGCGGGGGTATCCCTGGGTATCCCGGGGTATCCTGAGGTATCCTGAGGTATCCCGAGGTATCCCGGGTATCTCGAGGTATCCCGGTGTATCCCGAGGTATCCCAATGTATCCCGGGGTATTCCGAGGTATCCAGGGGTATTCCGAGGTATCCCGGGGTAGCCCGAGGTAGCCCGAGGTGTCCCGGGGTATCCCGAGGTATCCCGGGGTATCCCAAGGTAGCCCGGGTATCTCGAGGTATCCCGGGGTATCCCGAGGTAGCCCGAGGTATCCCAGGGTATCCCGAGGTATCCTGATGTATCCCGGGGTATCCCGAGGTATCCCGGGTATCTCGAGGTATCCCGGTGTATCCCGAGGTATCCCAATGTATCCAGGGGTATTCCGAGGTATCCCGGGGTATCTTGAGGTATCCCGGGGTAGCCCGAGGTAGCCCGAGGTGTCCCGGGGTATCCCGAGGTATCCCGGGGTATCCCAAGGTAGCCCGGGTTTCTCTAGGTATCCCGGGTTATCCAGAGGTATCCCGAGGTATTCCGGGGTATCCCGAGGTATTCCGGAGTATCCCAGGGTATCCCGAGGTAACCCGAGGTATCCCGGGGTATCCCGGGGTATCTCGAGGTATCTCGGGTTATCCAGAGGTATCCCGAGGTATGCCGGGGTATCCCGGGGTATCCCGAGGTATGCCGGGGTATCCAGAGGTATCCCGAGGTATCCCGGGGTATCTCGCGGTATCCCGAGGTATCCCGGGGTATCCCGAGGTATCCCGGGGTATCCCGGATCCCTCAGGGTTTCAGGCACCACTCCGATGTGCAGACAAATTTGGGGGTCGTTGCCCCATGAGACAATCACCCCAATCTCGGTTCTGCTGAGACCCTCCCAGAGCCCGTCGGGTCCCTGCAGAGGATGTTTCCTGACCTTTCCTCACCCCCTCTGCCAGGAGCTGGGCAATGGAACAGAGCTGTGCCAGGGCAGGGGGCACCTCAGGAATGTCCTGGAGCTGTGCCAGGGCAGGGGGGATCTCAGGGAAAGGCTCTTCCCCCAGAGGGTGGTGGGCACTGCCCAGGCTCCCCAGGGCAGTGGGCACGGCCCCGAGGCTGCCAGAGCTGCAGGAGGGTTCGGATGATGCTCTGGGGCACAGGGGGATGGAGCTGTGCAGGGCTGAGGGTTGGGCTCCATGATCCCTGTGGGTCCCTTCTGATTCATTAATATTTGGGGATTTTGGATCATTTGGGGAAATCTGAGCTCTCCTAGTGACCAGCTGTCCCATCCAGCCACACCACCACTGCCCTCACCACGGAGCATCTCCTGCTCTTGTCTCCAGCCCTGGTGGCCCCGGCAGAGGACACAGCAGATGCACAGCGAGCGAGGTTGGGGGATTTTGGCGCTTGATTGACGTAATTAGAGGAGCAGTTTCAATGTTTACCCTGGGAACAGCCACAGCAGTTTAAGGTGTCACTTCTGGCAGCTGCTGAGCCGAAACAAACTCCAGAGAGGGTTGAGCTGGACTGAGAGACTTTGGAGGGGAAGCACCTGTGGGGAATGTCCTGCACACCCTGCCAGAAGGAGAATATCCCCAGGGAAAAGCCAAAACCTGAAGGTCAGGAGGGCTCCCTCCCTCGGGCACATTTCTGTGGTGACAAACGTGATTTCACTGGAGAAAACGCCCTTCCGGCACCACAAACCACGGGCTGAGCACGGGCTGTCCCCCAAGAAAATCCACTGTTTGTGGTTAGGCTGACTTAGCTAAGCCAGAGCAGCTCTGGAATGTTGGTCCAGCCTGGGAGCATCTTCATTTTATGAGCTTTACAGGAAAAGAACCCTGGCAGCTGCTTCATGAGGATGCTGTGGCAGCTCTGCCACAAGATCAGGCTGATTGGGAGAAAAGAGTGGAAACGCTCCTCTTTTGTGGACACAACTGTTCTGCTCCCCGTTTCTCTCCCAGCTCTTGCCCTTTGCCAGGAGTTCCGGCTTTGTCTCTCTCTTCCACAAACACTGCACAGCCAGTTCCAGTCCTCCTCTAGTCCAGCCTAACAAAGCCGAGCTCTTGGAGCCCATCTCAGACCTCTGTGAGGCAGAGAAGAGGCTTTAGGACAAGGAGGTAAGAAGAGCTCGCTCAGAGGTCACTCAAAGTGGCCACAGAAGATGTTGATGAGCTTCTCCACCACCTGAGCCAAAAATTTGGGCTCTCCCACCACAGAGCTCAGCCTGCAGGGGTTGCTGAGGCTGCACTTACGTCTGGACTGTCTGCACAGATCAGCTGTGCCATGGGCTTTAAGGCTGGAAGGAGCAGCAAACTGGACCAGGACTGCCGGGGAAGTCTTGGCCAGGAGAAAACAACTCCAATTCCCAAATTTCCTCACGACCACCAGACAAAAGGATTCACAAAAGCCACTGAATAGAGGGAAACGGGGACGAGGAGCCCAACTTCTCACAGCTTGCCCCACATCCCCGCGGCACGGAGGGACGGACCGGTTCCCACGAGTCGCTTCCACCTCCCAACCCCCCTCCCAAATCCCGCTATTCCCCCCCTACCAAAGCTGCCGGGGCTGGAGAGGGGAGGGAGGGATATTCCTTACAAACCCCCGAGCACGGAGCAAGCGACACCGCGTTCCATTTGCTGGCTCCAAACTGAACATCCCAGCCCTGCCTTCCCCGCTCCCGGGAGCGTCCGGGCAGCGGCGGATGCGCGAAACGGGGGCACGGGAGGAGCGGGGAGGCGATGCCGAGCAGGGCAGGCGGCCCCGGGAGTTAAAATACACAGCAGGCGAAGAGCGGAGAGGAGCCAAGAGGAGCTGAAATAAAAAAACTAAAAAAAAAAAAAAACCTAAAATGGCACAAGAGACGGGCGAGGCAGCTGGGGGAGTTAAAACACGCAGATGGAGAGATGGCTGGGAGAGAGGGAAGACCTGGATGCGAGTGGAAGGGCGGCCGTCGGGAACCGGCCACTTAAAATAAACTTCGGAGCGCAGAGGGAGGGAGTTTTTCAGGGATGTGAAAACCCTCCTGCTGGGAGCGCAGGGATGGCTCCTGAAAGGGTGAGGAAAGACCTGGATGAGAGTGGAAGTAGGAAAATAAACTTGGGAGCGCAGAGGGGGTAACGAGGGAGGGAGTTTTCCATGGATGTGAAAAAAAACCCCGCTGGGAGCACAAGGATGGCTCGTGGAGGAGGGAGGGAAGACCTGGATCTGAGTGGAAGTAGGAAAATAAACTGAGTGCAGAGGGGATAACGAGGGAGGGAGTTTTCCAGGGATGTGAAAAACCCTCCTGCTGGGAGCACAGAGATGGCTCCTGGAGGGGGGAGGAAAGCCCTGGATGAGAGTGGAAGAAGGGAAATAAACTTCGGAGCACCAAGAAGAAAGCGAGGGAAGGAGTTTTCCAGGGATGTGAAAAACCCTCCTGCTGGGAGCACAGAGATGGCTCCTGGAGGGGGGAGGAAAGCCCTGGATGAGAGTGGAAGCAGGAAAATAAACTTTGAAGCACCGAGGGGAAAGTGAGGGAAGGAGTTTTCCAGGGATGTGAAAACCCCCCTGCTGGGAGCACAGGGATGGCTCCTGCAGGAGGGAGGCTCCCACTCGGGTCACCCGTGTCCAGCCAGGCTCCCAGGCAAGGCAGGAGAGCCTCCCCCTTCCTTCCCCACCGTGCAAATGACTTGGAGCACCCAGACTGAGACTTGGGATTGCAGCTCTCCAGCCTCCAAGTCATGAGCCACCACGCTCCCCTTTCTCATCTAGAGACACTGTAAGGATTCCTAGAAATACATGGATAATGCAGGCCTGGAAAATGCCCCAGTCGGCCTCAAATCCTACTCAATTCAACAAGTTCAACTTTCCCCCAAATGCTCCAGGTTTTTTTGGTTCCCAAAATGAGGTTTTGCCTCTGTGTCCTTCAGTAACCCCAACCCTGACCACTTGAAAAGACCTGAGACAACACCTGGACTGTGAATCCCTCAGGCGTGGACAGGGATGTTCCCCACATCCCAAAGGTGCTTCCATGTCTTCCAGGGCCACCTCCAGCTCTCCCAGCTTGGCCAACCCAACCCACCCCCCACTCCTTATCCCCACTGTTTCTCACTCCCAGGCTTCCAGGAAATCCAAAGATACCCGATGGGACATGAAACAGGAGGCACAGAGCTCTGGGGAGGATTCAGACAGGCAAAAGCTGTGCCCAGATATTTTTATATCTCAGGAGTTTCCTTGGGAAGGGAAATCTTCTCTCACAAACCCAAATTAAGCCTTTCTGTTAGTTAAAATGATGGCTTTTAGAGGACCATCTCCTCTGTGTCCTCAGATAAAACCAGTTTTGGGAAGGCTTGCACAGAGCACAGGTGCATTTAGCAAAACTCCTCTCACTGCAAGAATCTGTGATGCCTCTGAGGAGAAAGAAATGTTATTATTGGTGTTATTTTGCTCCCAAGTACAAAGCAAATCTCATTATTACTTTTATTTTGTCCCCAGGTGCCACCCAAATTAGTTTTGTTTCAGCTCATGGATGCTGAGCAAGCCCCAGGATGGTCCCTCAGTGTTCCAAGTTGGAGACAACAACTTAATAATTCAGGGATCAGTTTCCTACAAACTCAGAACTTTTGCCCATGAAGGTTCCTGTCTGCTGATAACCAGAATAGCAAAGATCCTCTGGAGCAATAAAACAGTTTGTCTTTCAAGGTGATCTTTTGGGGATGGTTAGATGGGAACCTCAGTCCTCAGCCCCAACTTTGAGTAAGCCCTGAGTGAGGAACTCCAGGGAAACCCACCCAGAGTGAGGAATGGTCACTCCTGAGCACCTTCCCAGCAGATCCTGGAGGGACACCGTGGCCTGGGGGCCTCTGGAGGTCCCAGAGGGTCTTGGAGCAGGAAAGAGGCTCCAGAGATTGTGTCAAGGAGGAGAATGAAGCAAACATCAAATGTTTTGCCCCAAATGAAGGAGGGGCTGGGATCCACTCCCTTGGTCTCCCAGCTCCAGTTTGCAGGAGGTGCCCCCATGGAGGGAACTCCCACAGCCCTTTGAAAAAGAGAGGAAAACAGTGAATTTCGTGCCAAAAGGGCTGGGAAAACTCCATTTACAGTTCCTAAAAGAGGGTTTGTTGCCTTTTTTGTCCCCACCCTCGGCCCATGGGAGGAACTGAGACTGGGGAGAGCCTCCGGGTGCTGGTGGGTTCCACCCTGTGCCCCTGTTTTTACATTTAGGTGGTAGAAAATCAGTCTCCGAATTTCCAGAAGCCGCCCAGCTCCTTCTGTTAAGGAGAGAAAATTGCCCGAGGGGGTTTGTAGGCGGGCAAACAAAGCTTCGGGTCAGTCCCTAATTGCACTAATTGTTATTTACTCTGTCAGAGGGGCCGCTGACAACAGCTCTGTGGTGGGAGGTCGGGCCAAAGGCAGCAAACCCTTTAGCACCCTCATCTTTCAGTGGACTAATCAGTGTCCAGAGGTCGGGAAGGTGACCCCCAGCCCTGGGAGCAGTCACACCTAAGGAGCTGCTGGTGGGCCACCCAAGGGCTCCAAACCGGTCACGGCATCCCTGGGATGAAGGAGATGTGGAGGTGTTGGAAAGAAGGTGGGACAAAGGCCAGTGGACAGGGAAGTTTGGGGGGGTTTGGTTATTAGAAACTCTGCTGTGAGACAACTGAGCAAGCTGGGACAGTGGGAGGTGCCCCGGTGGAAAGGGGTGGGTTAAGGTCCCTTCCAACCCGACCCATTCCATGGTTCTGTGCTAACTGGACATGAAATAATAACCCTGCCCTCTCCTGCCCACTCTCCAGACACTGCTGCTCCACGGGGACATCTGCCAGGAGAGAGGATGGTTTCAACAGGCGTGGAAAACAAAGTGCTGCAGAATGTAGGGAGCAATTATTCTTCTTGGAGGAGCAGCTGAGGGAACCTGCATTGTCCAGCCTGGAGAAGAGAAGACTGGGGGGAGATTCAGTGGGGTCTGCAGCTCCTCATGAGGGGCAGCTCCAATCTGTGCTCTGTGGGACCAGGGACAGCACCCAGGGAAGGGCAGGAGCTGTGCCAGGGCAGGGGCAGGGGGGATCTCAGGGAAAGGCTCTTCCCCCAGAGGGTGGTGGGCACTGCCCAGGCTCCCCAGGGCAGTGGGCACGGCCCCGAGGCTGCCAGAGCTGCAGGAGGGTTGGGATGATGCTCTGGGGCACAGGGTGGATTCTATATTCCCCACCTCTGTGTGAACAGCAGCCAAGACCTTCAGTCTGACCCCATGTGGCAGCAGTGATGTTTGCCAAGTGGAGGACTGAAAAGTCAGGGCCGGTTTTGCACTGAGTTCAGAGGGTTTTGGCTCTCAGTGACCCTACAGAAAAGGGTGATTCCAAATGCTGGGGGGTCAGAGAGGTGGGTTCAAAGAACCACGTCGATGTGACACTGCAGCAGCCTCGACAGTGGCCCCAAATGATGGAACATGAAAATCTTGAGAAGCAAAAAAAAACAAAAAAAGCCTTTGGTGGAGCAAATTCAAAGAGGGACCTTCTGGCTCTGCAAGTCCCTGCCAGGAGGGGGGAGCTGGGGGGGGGGGGGCATCGGGCTCTGCTCCAGGAACAGGGACAGGAGGAGAGGGAATGGCCTCAGGCTGGGCCAGGGCAGGGGGGACAGCAGCAGGAATTTCAACTTGGAAAGGGCTGTTAGACATTGGAAGGGGCTGCCCAGGGTTGTGGTGGAGTCCTCATCCCTGGAGGGACTCAAAAGCCCTGTGGATGTGGCACTTGGGGACACGGGGCAGCGGTGGCTTTGGCAGTGCTGGGGGCTGGTTGGACTGGATGGTCTCAGAGGGCTTTTCCAACCCCAAACAATTCTGTGATTCTATAAAACATCAACAAATGCCACCTACTGAGGGTCTTTTATCCCTTCCCCTCGGAAATCCTCCCTCCCCCCTGCCAACACTTACTTTTCCAGTAGGGACATGATAATTGGAGGTAGAACCAGTATAGGCATGGGCAGGACCACTCTGGTCAGGGCTGTTTCCAGCAGTGCCTGCAAAGGGAAAACAAACAAACACACCACTGACATGGGAAACAACCCCAGGGTGGATCTGTCGGGCTCAGAAACGCCCTGGCTGGTCTTTCTGGTGTCAAGGAAAGCACCACCACACCCTTGCAAGGTCCCCAGCAGCTGTTGGTGCACAGCCTGTTTGCCCTCCACGCTTGGCCACGAGGCCAGCAGAACAAACAGAGGCACCCAAGAGCCTCCCTAATTTCACTCGGGGTGATGAAAAGCGCTCAAACATCCTGTCACATTCCTGCCCAAACTTCCTGGAGGAAGAAAGGGAGGCAGAGCAGCTGCCTGGGACAGGTGGTGAGGTGGAACCCCGTAGAGCTTTGATGTCACTTCCATGCTGGGGCAAGGAGCACCTTGTTGCCTGCTCCAAGACTTGCTCCTGCTTTTTAATCCCTGGTGGTTTATTGGAAAGTCTTGTGGCACACGGGGTTCTCCTCTCCCAGAACACCCAGCTCTGGAAGGACCATTGTCCCTTCACTGAGGTTTTGTCCCTGGCAAGACTGACCAGGAGGCAGCAGACAAAGCAGCCTGATACATAAAAAGTACCCTGAGGTTTGGTGAAGGTCTTTCAGGGGAATAGACAATGGCCTTCCAGCCCCTTGCAGGGCCTGAAGGGGCTCCAGGAGAGCTGGAGAGGGACTGGGGACAAGGCATGGAGGGACAGGACACAGGGAATGGCTTCCCAGTGCCAGAGGGCAGGGATGGGTGGGATATTGGGAAGGAATTGGTGGTTGGGAGGGTGGGCAGAGAAGCTGTGGCTGCCCCTGGATCCCTGGAAGTGTCCAAGGGCAGGTTGGACGGGGCTTGGAGCCCCCTGGGCTGGTGGGAGGTGTCCCTGCCCATGGCAGGGGTGGCACTGGATGATGTTTGAGGTCCCTCCTAACCCAAACCATTCCGTAATTCTGTGTCCCAGGAACACCCACATGAAGTCCCCAGGACCCTTCACCCACCCCAGACTCCCAGAAGAGGTGCAATGTGTTACATGAAGGATCTGCCAGATTCCACATGGCAAACCCAGTACTAAGCCATCGAGGAAGAGGCTTTAGGACAACATGGCAGCTGAGCAGAAGTTCTCAGAACTCCCAAATTCCACGCTTCAACTCCACCTCCATCTCCCTGACAGCACCTTCCCTTTTCATCCTTATTCTCTCTGTTGTCTATCTTCCCTCTCAGCCACCAGGATGGAGAGGGGAACTTCGGTCCCGAAGCCAGTAGATGCAAGTGAGGGAAAAACTGGCTCAAAGAAGTGTCTCTGAGCCCTCCAACAGATTGTTTGAATCCCCCTGTTAAACAACAATATGGAGAGATATTCGAGAGCCCCCATCCCTTGCTGAGGACTGCAAATCTGTACATTAATTGCTGTCTCTGAAGTGCCTGGAGAGCCTTGGACAGAAGGAGGGAGAGAAATGCCAAGCATTATATTATTAACTGCTCTGCCTGGGCGGGTGCCTCGGAACACGCTTCGCGTGGCACAGCAGAGCCCACTTGGAGACAATCAGATGATGCTCAGGAGACAAAACCAGGCAGGGAGGGAAGGAAAGGGAAACGTTCCAGGCCGATGGCAGGGGGGCAGGTTATAGGGAAAGAACCCACCCAGGTGTGACAACATCTGGCTGCCCTCCCAAAGCTTTGGGTGGCAGTTTTTTGGGTGTGGTTTGGGCGTGGGAAGGGTTAAAAAGCTGCTCGTTTGGAGCTGTCCTCATTTAGAAAAAGGTGTAAGTTCTCTTTGTTTTGTGTTCCACACGAACTGCTTACGAGTTCCCACAAAGAATTCCTGTGAAAGCATCTCTGGCAGGGCAGGAGCTTCCCACATCAATCTGTGCCCTTCCAAGCCATCAGTGTCAGCCCCCAGGTTTGCCTGCGTGGCACGAGCCCGTGTCCACCAGAACTTCTAGAAGATGGGCAAAGCTCATCTCTTCCCAGCCATGGATTCCTACCCCGGTGGGATTTGGGGAGCCTGAAATCCAGCAGTGTCCAAGGCAAACATCCCCAGGACTTACGTGCTTTGCAGCGATTCTGGAAGACCCGACGATGTTCCCGTTATTGTCCAAAACATCAATCCCTTCTTCCAGCTCCGTGTGCCTCATCAGGACAACGTTGCAGATGTTGGCACTGGCTGAGGGTGGGAAAAGCAGGATGATTAGCCCTGGGCAACACCCAGTGGCAGCTTCTGCTCACCTTGAGAGCCCTCCAGCTTTCCTTCCACCAGGAAGTTTCTGCGAGTTGCTTTTTCCCCAAGACAAAGATGGGATTCTTAAGAGGAGAATAATAAACAAGATCATTTTCTTCACTTGCTGCCCCAGTGAGAAATGCATTGATCCAAGGAAACCCCATTTCCATGTTCCCACCCTCCCCAGTGATCCTTCACCAGACATTTCCACCCACTAAGGCAAAACAGGTCTCTGCACTGGGTGGCCAGTTGGGTGGCCAGGAGCTGCTAGTTGACAGCTGTCCCTTCTGAAGGGACATCCCAGGGTGGGTCGTAACTGCCCTTCCCAAGCAGACACAGAAACTCATCCTCAATGAAGGATTTTCATAGAATAAATAATGGGATGGTTTGGGTCGGGAGGGACTTTTCAAGGCCATCTAGTCCAACCCTCCTGCCATGGGCAGGGACACCTCCCACCGTCCTGTCCAACCTGGCCTTGGACACTTCCAGGGATGGGGAGTCCACAAAAACAAGGGCAAATAGTCAGGAAGAGCAGTGGAAGGTCTGGTGGAACTGGACCATCTCTAAGGTCCCTTTCAACCCAAACCATTCCACGATTTCCTACATTTTAGGGGGGAAATGGCTCCATGGGCTGATTTTTGGGAGTTCCAGACCCACTTCTCTGCTTTACCAACCTCCTGAATGCTGACAGTGCTTTGGATGGCTCTGCCATCCCAGCCCTCCATCCCCAGCAGAGGTGGGAGCAGATCCAGGACCCTTTCTGACCTCCCCCCTTACCCACCCTGGGGCTTTTGTAGCCTCGAGATGACCCCAAATTTTGCTCCTCAATCAGTGTGTTCAGATCTGAGCTTGACAACCACCCTTCCAGGCACGGCCCCTCTCCAGGGCTCAGCGACTCCACTCCTTAAATTCTCCCCCACGAAACCTCCTCGTTCCTCCAAAACTTGTGGCTTTGCTGAAGTGGCTCTTCCCATCCCCTCCCCACCAGCACATTTCAGCTCCAACTTTCCACCCAGAACTAATCCAAGCCCACTGTTGCTGTGAGCACCACGGCTTTCCAAAAATGTGTTCCTGCGCTGCCTGATGGGTTAATATTCGCTAATTAATCTCCACTCATGTCATATAACAAATGTCTAATTTTTTTGAGGGTGGTGGGTGGCTGAGCCCTATAGGAAGGCAGCTCTCTGCAAGCAGGGATGATTTGTGGTGACAAATGCTCCTTCCTCTCGAGCAGAAGAGGAACACACACACACACACACACACACGCACACACACGCACACTCTGTCTCTCTCTCGTCGATATTCCCACCACCGGACTGCTCTGCCCATCTATCAAAATATCTGTGTTGCCAACCCTTCAGCTCCTTAATCCCAGAGAGAAAAAAAAAAACCACAGGAATTTAATTTAAAGAAACTTTAGCCTCCTTTTTTATGTTGTTTTTGGTTTTTTTTCCTTTCTTTAACACTCCCGTGCCCCGTTCTTTTACTTGTCAGTCAGGACTGAACAGATGAAAACCCGTCAGCAGAGGCTCTCTGGCCAAGGATGCACCAGCACAAGGTCTCCTGTGGGGCTCGTGATGGGCTGGCCAGGGCTGAAGCTTCTTCAGGTATTTGGATTTGTTGACCTGGCCCCAAATTCCAGCCTGAGCCAAGCAACTCACCTGATTGCTCCTGAGAGGGCAGAAAATGCTGCTAATTATGGCTAAACTTGGATTTTATGGATGCCTCAAATATGGGGGGGGGAGAAATAAATACATAAATGTGCAGACAAATTGATTTTCAGAATTTGGGAAGAAGTTCTGATGGTACAGCCTGGAAATTCCTGCTGTGCTATCTTGGAAATGGGGTTCACACACAAAAACAATAGACTTTTATATGCTTGCACATATTTTTTCTGTACCAGGGAGGTCTCCACACACTAAGGACACCCTTGTGTGTCACCTAAACACCTGCAACAATTTTAATCACACATACACAGAGAGATAGAAAAGCCCGAGGAGAAGAAATCCTTTGTCCTTCTCCCATCCCTCCAAAAAGCATCTTTCTCCCAGCTTTAATTTCCTTCAGATCAGGTTTGGGATGCAACTTTTGGGGTTTTCTGTGGGTTATTTTTGCCAGGAACATCTCCAGAACAAAGCACATCATCACCAGTGGCAGCTGCTCACGGCCAGGTCTTGGGAAGGGGAGGGGAAATTGGGTTCCTGCCATTCCTGGGCGTTGATATCCTTCCCCACCTCAACCCTGAGGAAGGACCAAGCCCTTCCTTGCTCACCCACAGCTCTCCAGAACACAGCTCCAACACACTCCTTCCCTTCTCCTGCTCCTCTCAAGGACAACACCCTCACCAGATGATGCTTCAGGGTGGCCAACATCAAGCCCAACCCCCTTTTGCCCCAGGGCAGTCACTGGCTCTGTGAAACCTTGGCCACCTCCAGGAGCTGCTCCACCTGGCCTGGTTTCCTGCATCCATCCCCTGGGACTGGGAAGGGCTTTTTTGGAAAAATGTGATTTTCAGCCACTACAACTTAACTTTGGAGGAGGGTGAGAGTGTGGCCTGACCTGCTGCCACCACTTCATGCCTTACAGGCAGAACTCCAGCACATTTGGGTTGCTTCATCGTGCAAAATCAACAGTTCCATGACCCAGAGAAGACACACAGACCATGCAAAGCACCTCTGAGGGCAGCAAGACCCCCCAGATCAGCTTCACCAGTGTCTACTCCAGCTTCCCAAAGCTTTTTGGAGACTTTAGGAATATATCTGCTGGGAATTTGGTTGCCTCCCACCCAAGCAGTAGCTGCCCTTCCCCAAGTGTCTGTCTCCCATGAGAACTCAGGATGAGACCCCACAAAGCTTTGGGACATCCCTCCAGTCTTCCAGCTGTTACCAACCAGCACAGCTGGAGATCGGTGGGAGAGGGAGGCAAGGATGGGACAAGGGAAAACTTCTTAATGAGACTGGTTTCATAGAATCCCATCAAGGTTGGAAAAGCCCTCTGAGATCCTCAGGTCCAACCATTTCCCCAGCACTGCCAGGTCCACCCCTAAACCACATCCCCGAGTGCCACATCCACACGTGTTTTGGGGAGCAAGAGCTGCCTTTTCACGTAGAAGAAGAGAAATTCTGCCTTTTTCTGGGGCTGGCAGTTCAAGAGGAACTGGAAGACACGTCTTAATTAAACAGTTTGCCCAGGTCTGCAAACCAACAACTCACAGCTTTCTGAACCACAAAACAGCAATTAGTGGGAGGACTCCTGATGTCCTGGCACATAACGAAGCCTGACGGTACGCAAATAAAATGGGAGCTGGAGAATTAATTACAGGCTAAACAAATTAATTATGGGCCCTCAATCAATGCCAACGCAAACGTAACCTCTCCCCCCTCACACCTTGGGATGAGAATAGATCAAGCCGGTGGCAAAGATTCCCCGTGCCTGCCTTTGACTCTAATCCTGCCTTGGAGTTGTCTCCTGGGGCTTGAACTCAACCCAAGGGCTCTGCTGGTTATTAAAACCCAGAGAGAGCTGAAACCCTCTCAGATGATTCCAGAAAAACCCAGGAAAATAATAATAATGTCAACAGTTCCTCTATGTCCAAGAGAAGTGCTCAGGGCTGAGATCGAGAGCGATGCCCCGAGCACAGCCCCCCTCGCCCCCTGCTCTGCACACAGAGCAAGCAGCTCCTTCTCTGGAAGAAATAGGGGAAAAGACCTCCAGAAACTCAGGAATTGAGGTTTGGAGGGTCAGAGCAACCAAGGAGGAGACAGGCCAGAAGAATCTGAGAGGAACAGGTAACGGGGCTTCAGGTAAAGGGGTTGAGCACCCTCAAGAGAAGCTCTGAGGTCGTGGCACTTGCACAGCAAAGGGAAAAGCCTAGAGGCAAGTTTGGCATTGAATGGCTGAAAAGGGACCTGGAATGGGGACCAAAATCCTTTTGTTCACTGATTTCCTCCGCGTTTGGGTAATTTTTGCACCATCTTTATAATTAAAGAAGCTTCTTGCAAAGTTTCCCTGAAGCCACTGGTGGTTTTCTCATGGTAAATAACTCACCTTTGGCTGAAGGTTGTAACCACAGGGTCCAGGAAAGGCTGAGTCCAACCCTCCAACACTCAGCACACACTCAATAAAATGCTAATAAAATGCTCCAAGAAGCCTAAATTCTTCACACCCTTCAGTCTGTGGCTCTCAGAAATCTGTGTATCCAGGGCAGAGCCATCTCATTGCACTTTGCTGTAAAATAACCACGGTGCTACTGCTTATTTGAAGGTCTGACCGGACGTGACTCAAACCACATCTTGCAAATTAAAGGCTCTCAAATGTGAAGGGTTGAGGAGCAGCCAACGCTGATCACTTTTGAAGCCTCTTGAGAGTGGAAAGTGCAGCTGAGAAGCCCCCTGAGCTGCCTCCACCACCAGCTTTGCATCATTTTCCTGCCAAAGTGCTGCTTTGCAGCATCCCTCCACTGCCTGCACCAGCACAGGGACCCACCACTGAGAGGACACGAGCAGGAAGGCAGGAATTAGGCATCCAGCCCAGTGGCTTTTGGCCACCAAGAGGTTTGCAGCCAACACTTTGAATATAAAGAAAAGGTGGTGTTTCTTACCAACAGCGGGGAATGGCACAAACCTCTGGATCAAGAGACGAGTGGATGGGGTGAACTTGTTTGCTCTCTGAATCAGAACATTAAGGCCCACCTGGGAATGGACAAACACAACACAGAGAAGCAGAAGCAGCTCATTACAAGGAGCAGGGCAGGTGTCACAGCTTGCAGACACATTGGGGGCCCTCCTCATGCAGAAGCCTTTGAGGACTAAACCTTCCCTACACGCTACAGGGTTGGGCTGGTTTGGGTTCAACCCTTTATTCAACAAAGGGTTAAATCCAACTGTTGGGCTTAAATGAAGGGTTGACCCCAACTGCTTGGCTTATAGAGAGGGTTGACCCCAAGTGTTGAGCTTAAATGAAGGCTTGACCCCAAGTGTTGGGTTTATATGAAGTGTTGAACCCAACCATTGGGTTGAACCCAACCACTGGGTTTACTTAAGTATTGAACTCAACCCCTGGGTTCAAGTTAAGGACTGGATGCAACCATTGGGTCTATATGTAGGGTTGAACCCAACTGTTGGGTTTCTATGAAGCGTTGAACGCAACCATTGGGTTGACCCCAACCACTGGGCTTGACTGAAGGGTTGACCCCAAGTGTTGGGTTTACATAAAGAGATGAACCCAACTGCTGGGCTTAAATGAAGGGTCGAACCCAAGTGTTGGGTTTATATGAGGTGTTGAACCCAACCATTGGGTTGAACCCAACCATTGGATTGAAATGAAGGATTGAACCCCACCATTGGGTTTAAACAAAGATCTGAACCCATCTGTTGGGTTTAAACCCTTTCCAGCTAAAAGACAAGCTGAACCACTGACCACCATTCAGTCCTTCTAGAAAAACCCCTTTCTAACTTTTTGCCCCATCCAGCCCAAAGTCCTCAGTGCTGGGAACCCTCACCTGGCTGGGAAGAAGCCAAGTATCAGTGGTGGTGATGGTGGCCCAACACAATGAGTTCCTTCTTCAAGGGTGTGTGCAAACCACACCAACCCCCTCCAGAGCAAACCTTTGGGCTATGAAGTTGATTAGAATCATGGACCAAATGTTTTCTTGCCCAACCCTGACTAATCCACAGTTTTTCATGGATCTAAGCCATTCCTACAAACTGCACAGAGAAGAGTCTCTGCCCCACCAGCCTCACCAGCCCCAGGTTCATCGCAGCGATGAGTTGGAAAATCTCCATCAAAACTGGTTTCGAGCAGAAATGGGGTTAAAAACTGAACAAACCTACTAATGGGGAGTGGCTTCTGTCTTCAAATTACCTCAAATTACTCTCCCTCCCAGTATTTTCTCTTCTTCATCAAAAAAGCACAACCCCAAATCCAAAATGCACAAATAAAACCGCACAGCCCCAAACGGGGAATTTTCGCTTGAAAATGGGAGGTTTCAGCAACGTGTGGCCAAAGAGTTTTCAGCCAAAAATGCAGCAAAATTTAAAAGAAAAAAAAAAATTCAACCAAAGCCAAAAAGCTGCCAGAAAATAGTGATTTGGGGGGGTTTAAGATGAAAAGAGAAGCAGGGGAGAACATATTTTGTAGGTTTCTACATTATACATGAGCCCGCAGCGCGTCCCAACTTTTTGGAGGCTGAGAGGAAGATGTTGAGAAGCAAAACTGCTGGGTAAGCTCTGCATAAGCAGAGTGCTGCTTCTCAAGCCTCAGGAAGTATTCCCAGTGCCTTTCCCAAAGCTTTTCACCCAGAGCCTTTCCCCAGGGTTTTCACCCAGCCCCCAAGCAGGAACCCCTCCTGTTCTCCTCGGCCAACGCCGAGCCCAGGAGAGTCATGGTGGTTCTTCCTATGTGGACAACGACAAGGGGTTTGTCTTGACTTTTTTCCCCTTCAGAAGTGAATGAATGATTTTTTTCCTGCATTTTCCAGTGTTGAGATGTGCATTTGCAAACTCTGAATGCTTCCAGAAACTGTAAAGCAGCCTGAGATGTGTGGCTTGAAGAACAAGACAGCTTTGGTGCTGGTTTTGCTGCTCCGGGGATTTGGGTGTTTACAGCCCAGGGAAGGTTAATCTGTGCCCAGGACAAATTTTTTGGGGGTTCCACGCTCTGTTTGTGGGTTTGATGGAGGGATTTGAGCACGAACTGGAAGAGCAGCAGCTTTTGGAGCAAAAAAGATGAGTCTGGGAGAGGCACCGCTGTGAGGCCACTGCTAATAAAAACATCTGACTTTCAGATTTGACGTGATGAACTCCCTTCCCCACTCGGAGCAACCACCCTGCTGGGAACACGGAATTAAATGTTGCTATGGATCTAAATCCAATCCCCCAAATTCCCAACACGAGGACTAGACAGAGGAAATTAATGAGGGTTTGTTTGCTGCACTTTGGAAATTGCTTCAGCCAATCTGTGAACTCCTTCCCGCAGGTCAGGAAGTGGCATGTGGGTAAACAGGGCAAGGAGAGTGTCTGGGAAGGAGCAGGAACTGCTCAACCACAGCCCCCCCACTAAGGAAGAGGGCCATCAACAGGGAGAGGGCCATCAACAGGGAGAGGTTAATGAGCTTAATTACACGGGGCTGCCAAAACACTGGTGAGGCCAATTCATCACTAAAAAAAAAACAACCACAGGGTTATTGTTGTGACCATCGTCCTTCCCACAGGCCAAGCCACTCGTCGGGATCTGCAGCCAACACGTTCCACTTCCAGTGGGATTCATCCCACCAAATGGGGCACAATCCCAGAATCATTGAGGTTGGGAAAACCCTCTGCGACCATCGAGTCCCACCATCCCCAGCACTGCCAAGGCCACCACTGCCCCATGTCCCCAAATCCCCATGGCTTTGAAATCCCCCCCAGGGATGGGGACTCCCCCCCTGCCCTGGGCAGCTGTGCCAGGGCTGGACAACCCTCTTGGTGAAGACACTTTTACTAATGTCCTGCCTAAACCTCCCCTGGCACAACCTGAGGCTGCTGCCTCTTGTCCTACAGGCCCCCTCTTCAGCCCTGCACAGAAAAGGGCCTTTTTAAGGGCTTTTATTCTCCCTCCAAGACTGACATTCCTGGGTGCTCGTGGGAAATGTCTCCAGCAGTGCCCACTCATCCCTGCTGACCACCAAAGGAGTCCCGGGATGCAGCTCAGGTGAAGATATCCATGCTGGAGATGTCCCAGCTCAGGCAAGACTTGTCTCCTCCTCCCACCTGGGGCTTATGGGCATGAATTTGCAGTGCTGGTTTGGGATATTCACAGAGCCATGGAATGGTTTGGGTTGGAAAGGATGTTAAAGGTCATCTTGTCTCACCCCCTGCCATGGGCAGGGACACCTTCCACCAGCCCAGGGGGCTCCAAGCCCCATCCAACCTGCCCTTGGACACTTCCAGGGATCCAGGGGATTCATCCATATGTTCCCACCCTGTGACCAGGATTAGAGAACAAATGCAGCTTTTTTAATGGCCTGGTTTGGTGAGGTGTCCTCCTGCAGACACTTCCTCTGTCTGGCTGCTGGAGCATCCCAAAAATCCGGGGGACGCCGGACACAGGGATACAATTACACCACGGCAACAGGAGCCTGGGAGCCACGGCTGCCAGGGGGAAGAAGAAGCCTTCCCTGGGGCTCTGCCTTTCCTTCCTCCCTCTTCCTCAAGTGCCAGGAATTCCTGCTATTTGCTTTCCCACCGGTGTTGTTTTCAGCATCCACATTACCCCAGCAGGAGGACAACCACGCTGGAGATGTCACTGCCATCTGAGACCAGTGCCACCAAACACCCAGAGCGTTCCTGCTTCCTTTTCTCTCCCTTCTTCCTTCTAAAGGTCCTGACCTCATGCCCACCAGGACTCAAATTTTGAAAACATGGGAAGTCTGGGAAAAATCTCTGCTTTTCCCCCCCATTTTATGAAGATTTTTGAAACCCGAGAGAGATGGTTTTTGAGTGCCTGAAGTTGGCAATGACTAAACCATTTGCTGAGGGTCTCACCCTGCACCTCTTAAACCAGTCCTAGGGCAGTAAATCCATTTAAGAAGCCCAAGAAGTTATTTCTCCTTATTTTGAGAGGGAATTTTTATAAAATAGAGGAATATTAAGAGTTCAGGGAGCAAGGTGGACGTTGGGTGGCAGATGACACCACCTGCAGCTCTCTGGGCTTTGTTCACTGAGCTGGTGAAACCTCTCCCTGACTCATCTTCGGGACAACCCTGACCACAGCAGTTGGAGCTGGCTGCTCCAAGCGACCTAGGAAGTCCACTTGGAAGGAGGGACTGGCTCCAAAGAAGTTTATCCTTCATCCCTCCAATCACCAGATTGCTGGATTAGAACACTAATTAGTTCTGATGAATCCCATCCAGCCAAACTGAAGAAAAGAGCATTAGGAGAAGGAAGGAAAAAACTCATTCATTAGGGCTGGGAGGTGAAGAGGCTGGGAGAGATGGAAAACTGGGCTGTTTCCCAACTGGAGCTTTCCCAAGTCAAGGAGAACAGAATGGAGGAGCCTAAGGAAGGGAAGGCGGTAAGGATCCATGTGGAGAAGGAAGTTAGAGAGGAGCAAGAGTATGGAAAGGAGGAGATGTCACAGCCGGTGTGACTGCTGAAGGGATGGCCACAGCAGCTCCCAGGTGGATTTCTCAGTGGGAAAAAATGCTGTAGTCTGCGGAAAGCAGCAAGATTGGAGGAGAGGCAGGAGCAGGAAAACAGGGGATCCATGCTCATAATGAGACCAACTTCAGTTGGAAGGTGATGGAGGAAGGAGAACAGCGGGAGCCACAGCCAAAACAAGAGGTTGCTGCCTCAGTATCAGGTTTTCCACACACGTGGCCCCTGCACCACCCTTGGGTGCTGTGGGCAGGGGCAGAAGGAAAGGGAACCCATGAGAATGAATTTGCTGGAAACAAAGACACACCAATGGAACAAGAGAGAAAATGCTGCAGAGGAACACGTGGAGTTGGGAATGCAGCACGCAGAGAATCACAGAGTGGGTTGGGTTGGGTTGGGCT
>VXAU01002664.1:133362-145320 GCA_013399695.1 Formicarius rufipectus | reverse complement strand
CCCACCCTAACCCCCCTCCCGATCCCACCCTCATTAATTCTGTCGCTCAGACGAACCAGCCCCGCTCCCATTTAATTAAAGCTCTCGGAGTCGCCTCCCAGCTCAGGTTAGAGATCCTCAAACACCCGCTGGGGTTGTTCCTGTGCGGGGCCAAGAGCTGGATGGAGATCCTGGGGGTCTCTTCCAGCTCAGCACATCCTGGGATTTTGGATTCCTGTTCAGGCTCAGCTGTGGCTGCCAGGATAGGCAGTGCCAGGTCAACTGTCCCCAACCACCACAGGTGTCACTTCCCACGGACAACCTTCTGCCTGAGGAGTCTTCACCTCTCAGCTTCCTCAGGAGAAGAGAGATCAGATATTCTGCCTGAAATCCTACGTGGTCGTGAATGTCTTGGGGTCTGAGGGACATTTGCCTGCAAAACACTTTAGATTTTGCAAAATGCTGAATTTTTTTTTGGGGGGGGGAAATCGAGCTTGTTTAAAAATACCATTTTTTGCCACATCCATTTGTCCAGAGGCTGCTCTGTGTTAATCTGATTTCTCAGACCACACTGGGCTTTGCTGATTAGAATCCTACACAACTTTTCGTGTCTGATGCCCCTAAAAACAAAATTCTGGAGTTACAAGTTTTGTGTGATCTCTGTACTTGACCAGCCCTGACCGTGGCCGAGATTAATTTATGAACCCCCTGGAACACACCCAACAATCTGAAATTGAAATTTCAGCCTCTGAGGAACCCAGAAGCTCTGCAGAAACCCTACGGAGCCCCCCAAAAGTTGTATTTTCTTGGAAATAACATCCCCAAAGCCTCTGTAGAGAAGAGAGTTTCCCCAGGATGACTAAGGAGCAGCTGGAGGCACCTCCACCTTGGCTCTGGTGGCAACCACGGCCTCACCTCAGGCACGTTTTCCTCTGCCCAAAGCCAGGGAGGACTCCCACATTCCATCTCTGAAGAGCCACTGCAGGGACAGGAGGGATGAGGAGCAGCTGAAGGGAGACACCACCTCAACTGCTGCAGCAAGTGCTTGGGTGAAAACATATCCAAACCCACAAATCAAGATCAGGGTCCTAAAACTGATCTGTACAAAGCTCCAGACTACCAGGGATGGTTTTGGTTTGGGTTTTTTTGGTTTTGTTTTGTTTGTTTTTTTCTTTCAATTTTCCAAGGAAAAAGGTATCTTGGGATAATAGAAACATTTAGGTTAGAAAAGCCCTCTGAGATCATCCAGTCCAACCATCCCCAAGTACCACATCCACGGGGATATTAAATCCCTCCAGGGATGGAGACTCCCCCCTGCCCTGGGCAGCTGTGCCAGGGATGGACAACCCTTTCCATGAAGAAATTCTCCAAATATCCCAGTTAAACCTGCCCTGTCCCCATTCCCTCTGCTCCTGTCCCTGTTCCTGGAGCAGAGCCCGACCACCCCCCCAGCTCCCCCCTCCTGGCAGGGACTTGCAGAGCCAGAAGGCCCCCCCTGAGCCTCCTTTTCTCCAGGCTGAGCCCCCCCAGCTCCCCCAGCTCCCTCTGCTCCTCCAGACAGAGAATCCCTCGACAAACCAAACCGTCCTGCTCCTTTCCAGTTTCCACCTGGTTTGATTTCACAGAAATTCAAGTTCAGCTCCTTAAACTTCCAGTTTGTGGAAGCACCACAACCCAGAGCACCAGCACATCCCACTGGCAGCACTTCCCACCTCCAACTGGCTTGTCCAGAGTGGGGATTTAGGATCAGGAAGAAAGGAGACACTTCTAAAATGAAAAGCCCTGGCTCTGCCCGTGAAGAGCTGCTTTAAACACCCTCCAGCAGTGACTCCGAGGGGAGTCAGTAGGAGTTGACAGACAGAAGTTGTTCATGGCATTAATCACCTGATTTGTCAGCCCCAGGTTACCCAGAAACAGAAGGCAAAGGGAAACGTCCAAGTGCTGGTACATCTTCAGTGCAGACACCAACCCAAGGCATCCAGCCTGGCTGGCAGTCATGGTTACAAGACACTTCATCTCTCTCTCTCTCTTGCACAAAAGAAGACAAAACACCTACTTTGGTCAGAATTTAGCTCAGGTTGCTAAGTGAGAACAACATATTTATTTGTCTCTGTGCTGACAAGACCATAAATCCCAAACTTGGACTTAATAAACACATCGTCAGAAGTTGCAAATCCCGACCTTTCTGAAAGGGGAATGAAGGAACCTGGGAATTGGGACAACCCCCCCATCCCTCCACATCAGAGGGGCCTGATCTCACACTCGTGGCTTTGCTTCCCCCTTCACTGGGGGACAGTGGAAGTCCTGGCACAAAGGGGAATCCAGAATATCCTGAGCTGGAAGGGACCCACAGGGATCACCCAGTCCAACCCTCAGCCCTGCACAGGAACATCCCCAGGAGTCACCCCCTGTGCCCCAGAGCATCATCCCAACCCTCCTGCAGCTCTGGCAGCCTCGGGGCCGTGCCCACTGCCCTGGGGAGCCTGGGCAGTGCCCACCACCCTCTGGGGGAAGAGCCTTTCCCTGAGATCACCCCTGATCCTGCCCTGGCACAAGGAGCTCGGTGCCACCGTGCCCCAGCTGTCACGAGGTGTCTCCTGGTTGTTACACCCACCTCTAGACACAAAACACCCTCTGTGCCCCTGCCAGGCTTCCTGTGGTCCAGTGAGAGCCCATCCTGCCACCAGGGAAGGCCAGTGCCAGCAGCAGGGATGCACCTCCAGGGTATGTGGAGTGGGCACGAGGTGGACAAGGAGGGGAGAACCTGAGCGTGGAGCTGAAGGACAACACATGGCTCACGGGGAGACAGCAGAAATGAGGCCAAACTGTGCTGGCAGGAGAGAGGAGACCCCTCAGAGAGTTGACCCAAGGTCTCCAGCGTCACAAGGAGCGAGGTTTGGGGCTGCTCTTGGCAGAACTTGAAGCCATGACCGTGGGAACTCAAGGACGGTGATGGCACCACTGCGAGATGCTTGGAGGAGAAGATGCAGGACCCACCTCCACAGGTGAGGCAGCCCCTGGGGCAGGCAACACCCCCAGCCAACCCATGTGAAGGGCTCAGCCCCAGTGACAGCCCAGAGAGTGGCTGCTCATGGCCCTTGTCTGGGGCTGAACTACATTTCAATCACTTCATGGCAGCCCCAAAAGTCCCTTCTGACCTCAGAGGGAAGTTTGAGTGCAGGGCTGTGACACTGAAGGGCTGAGCCAGACCCAAAAGGGATCAGCAGTGGCACAGCACGTGGAGTTTGGACCTGAAATCAAGAAGCAGAGAACCCTAAAATGGTGTGGGTTGGAGGAGACCTTCAGGACCACCTCGTTCCACCCCATGCCACGCGCACCTCCCACTATCCCAGGTTGCTCCAACCCATCCTTGGACACCTCCAGGGATGGGGCAGCCACAACTTCCCTGGGCAAAAACCCCCTATTTATATCTCTAAAACTAAAAGTAATCATAATATATAAACCCCATAATATATAAACCCCAGTTATTACCCATAAAATTGACTTTATGGAGCTTTTTTAACCTTTTAAAAGTGTGAAGAAAAAAATAGGAGAGTGAGAGCGTGTGAGCTGGAAGGAGTTTGTGCCTAATTACAGGCCCTCCGAGCTGCACAGCTCTTGGCACAGGAATATTTGGGGAATGGAAGAGAATTCCAAACATTTAAACCACACTTGGTCTTTCTCAAGTCTTTTTACTCCTCTCTGCCTTTGTTTGCCTCGTTTAGGAAAACCAGCTGGTATTAATTGAGCTTCACACACCACCAGCGTGAACAGCAGCCAGAGAGCACAAAATAAAACCTAATCCCAGGAATCCACCCAATTGTTTGGGAAAATAACAACAATTAGCATTCAGGAGAGTGGGGAAATGGGAGCTACCAAAGGAGAAGGCAGCAAAGAGGCTGCTGGTGGGAGAGTGGGATAAAAATAAATTGCAATAATGGAAAAAGAACCAGGAATTTCAGAGGTTGGCAGAGAAGCTGTGGCTGTCCCATCTCTGGAAGTGCCCAAGGCCAAGGGCTTGGAGCAACCTGGGCTGGTGGAAGGTGTCCCTGCCCGTGGCAGGGGGTGGAACAAATTGATCTTTGGGATCCCTTCCAACCCAAACACCTTTTTCAGCCTCACTTCAAGTGATTCCTTCACCTGAGAAGAAATAAAATCCTGGACCTGGCACAGCTTTCCTTGCATGAAGTTCTGCTGTGAAACAGGTTGGAGTGGGAGTGGGTGGAAAGGAAAGGGAATACTGGGGGGAAAGACTGAAAAATATCCAATAAAAGAACATTAATTGCTCCCTAAACTCATCCTGAAGGGCTGGAAATCAGGAGCTGTGGGTGCAGCACTGGATCCAAGAGGGAAGCACCGCTCCTTTCCAACAGCGATTCCTCTCTGTCTAAAACGGGAAGAGAACCAGGTTATTTCCAAAGACCCCCTGAGACTCTTTGTTGAATTGCAAGACTCAAAAAGCCAAAACCTGCATATCCATCCACCTCAATCAGCCACTTGCTCATCCCTCATGTTAAGGGCACGGAGGGGGAGGACAATGGGAAGCACCATCCCAAGTCACCTGCTCTGTCCCTTCCTGAACCTCCACCTGCAGGCGTGGAAGGGGCTCACTCCAACTCGTGCTGCCCCTCCACAGCCCACTGGAGGCAGAGGTTTGAGGGTCTTCTGCTCCCAGTGGGCCCACCCTGGGAGCTGCTTTGCTCTAATTGACATCAGCTAATGAGGGCTGAGGGCACAGCTCAGGGCTGGTTATTCTTCGTCATCAGCGTTTCAAACAACCCAAACCTGATGCTCCAAGAAGATGTTGGTTATTCATCCAGACATTCCCAGCACAAAACCCCCTCCCTGCTCTGCAGGATTCTCCCTGGGCTGCTCCACACTGGGAGCTGAGCATGGAATAAGGGCTGCCAGGGGTTGTGGGGACACGGGTCATTCCACGGTGACACACATCAGGAGTGTCCCCGAGGGCTCAGCTATGGGGACACCAGTGCTCATCATTGTCACCCATCCCACCTGCCACAGGCTGCTCCACTTGGATCTTCTTCCAGCACCAGGAAGGAGAAAGCACCTGTGGAGGCTGGAAGAAGAGCTCCTTCCAACATCAGGAAGAAGCAGAACCCATGAAGGTTTTTGCCCATTTCCACCCCCAGCTACATCCACAGATCTCCTGAAAGTTCCTTCCCATAACAACGTCCTGACCCTCAGAGCACCACAGCTACAAACCACTGCTACCCCAGAGCTCTTCACACACACCAAGGGCATCCCAGGGGATCTGGTGGGGCCATGGTGGCCCTCACAAGAAGGCAGAAACACCTCCTTGCAGGAAGATTTCCCCTTGCACGAGGCTGATACGCTGCAATTTTCGTATCTGCAAGACTTGGTGGAGCTTTTCATGCTGCTCTTCCCACGAGTTTCTCACAGCACCACCCATGGTCCCTTCTGCACTTTGGACCTGTTGCTTCAGCTCCTTCCCAGGATCCAAGTCAGCCTTGGAGAACCAAAAGACTCCCACGAGCTGCACCAGCTGTCCCAACATGGGTGGTTTCCTTACCAAAGCCTCTCAGCTCCTCGGGAGGGGTGACAAACCTCTGCCAACATCTGCAAACATCTGCCACCAAAGTGCCCCTGTGGCCAAAATGGAGAGGAGCATTAATGGCAACCACGTGGACCTGCCATCCTGGGAGCTGTGCTGGGGGGTGGAGGGCAGGCTGTGAGTGGCAGCAGCACATCAGGCCAGAGAACATCACTTAAGGAACTCACGGGGTGGAGAAAGGGCTGAAGTGAGGGCTGAGGGGAACAGCCAAGCTTTCCCATGGAAGCTGAGGGTGGAAAACTGCTGCTCATCCAGGTTAGTGGGATGGGGATTGGGATTATAGTTCAGCTCCACGGGGTTAGGGAGTGAGGCAGCTCCCCAGGCTGGGCTGTGCAGGGTTAGTGCTGCAGGGGAGGGGTCACAGGGGGGACACGGAGCAGGCCAAGCCAGAAACATGGAAAACTCTCCAAGAAAATGGACAGTTCCCCATCAGAACCTCAAGGCACTTTGACAGTTCCCCACCCTTTGCAAAGCTGTCTGGCAGCTGCACAAGGACCAAGAGCAAACGCTCTGGGAGTGGAGAAAGAGGGGAAACATCTGAGCCAGGGGGGAAAAACCCAAAGTGCTGTGGGATCCTCAGTGTTCCAGCAGGACCGGGATGAGCAGGGACTTCAGAGCCTGATTTGAAAACCCAGAGTAAGGAATAACTTCCATAAGTTGCTCCTGAGAAATGTCCCAGTCTCCCTGGGAAGGAGCTGACCCTGCTACCCCTCTGAGCTTGTGCTGCTGGGAACAGGCGGAGCAAAAGTCACGAGAGCAGGACTTTAGTGATGCTGAAAAGCTGCTCTCTGACAGATTATTTCCGATGTAACTCCAGAGGAGGCCCCGGAGATGCTGCAGGGCTGGAGCCCCTCTGCTCTGGAGCCAGGCTGGGAGAGCTGGGGGGGTCACCTGGAGAGGAGAAGGGTCCAGGGACACCTGAGAGCCCCTGGCAGGGCCTGAAGGGGCTCCAGGAGAGCTGGAGAGGGACTGGGGACAAGGGATGGAGGGACAGGACACAGGGAATGGCTTCCCAGTGCCAGAGGGCAGGGCTGGGTGGGATATTGGGAAGGAATTCCAGGCTGGGAGGGTGGGCAGGCCCTGGCACAGGGTGGGCAGAGAAGCTGTGGCTGCCCCTGGATCCCTGGAAGTGTCCAAGGGCAGGTTGGACGGGGCTTGGAGCACCCTGGGCTGGTGGGAGGTGTCCCTGCCCATGGCAGGGGGTAGGATGGGATGGTCTTGAAGTTCCCTTCCAGCCCATTCCATCCCATGACTCTAAAAGAAGACCCAAACACTCTTTCCAGCTTGAAAAACGTCCCCAGGTGAATGAGGCAATTCCGAGCACTGTGGACTGAGGTGCCAACCCACCAGGAGAACATCTCCAGGCTCCTTCCTCCCTCAGCTGCCACACCACCACCCTGCAGCCTCAAGGTGTCTCTTTTAATGCAGAAGGGGCAAACTCCCCACCAGTTAATGCACCATGAGATGTTTGGAGTCCCCTCGCAGCAAAGCCATGCCGCAGGAAGTTCTGGAAGCACTCAGAAGCCTCCCTCTGGTGAGAAGCTTTGGCATGCACGGACACACACACCTCAGAGGTCACACCATTTCTGGTTAGGAGGACTGAATTCTGTCCACTGAAAGGCAGGACATGCTTGACAACCCAAATTAGCATCTCCAGAGCACCGCAGGTCACGAAACAGAGAGACACGAAGCGTTACCCACTGCGATTGAGACAGCACTTAGGACAGCTCCCAAGTAGCCCTGGATGAACTTGGATGTCGGAGAAGGCTTTGGAAAGAGAAAACAAAACAGATCTTCAATAAACTAGCTTGTGGTTATTAAAACACAACCAAGTTTTTGGGGGGTTTGTTGGGGTTTTTTTCCTCCCCCCGATTTGGTTTGGTTTGGTTGGAGTTGTTTGACGGCAGAGACAGGGTGGGGTTTGCCACGTTGCTCTGGCAGCACAGAGGCAACAGGCAGGGAGATCGTGGCAGGGAGATCGTGGCCTCCTGAGCAAGGGGGAAGGGAAGGCACAATGAACTGGCACCAGAAAAGTGCCATCACAGCAGCTCAGAGGGAGGACTGGAAGGGAATTCAGCAAATGGCACCAAATGGGTGTTTTCACCCTCCAGTGCTGAACCCCAAACTCAAAACATGAAGTATTTGGTTTTTGATGTGTCCTCTCGACGAGCTGGATGGTTTCCAGCTCCAATTCCCGCGTCCCAACACGGGATGAACGCAGGCTAGAGGAGAAGGCAGGGAGCAGGAGCAGCCCCACCACTTCCTGGCAGCACAGACCAGGTTTCTGGGAGCCAGCAGGAGACATCTCCTCCCACCCAAATCCCCAGGCCTCCCTCTGCTCTGCACTCACCCATTAAACCCCTTCACACCAGCGGGAACAATGAACTGGTTGACCCCAAAGGCACTGAGTGCCATTTGGGCACCTCGAGTGGCTGCCCCTCCCAGCTGAGGGATGAACTGGGAGCCCACACGGGGGAATGGCTGAGCTGTGAGTCCCTCCCAGCGCTGACTCTGGAGTTCCCATTGCCAGGGAAGGGACAGGACTTGTGTTTCCATGTCAGGACTGACCCCTCCGTGGTGGGTCTGCTCACCTTGGTCGCGTTGCGGTTTGCATAGTTGACGCAGGCGTTGTGGCTCTGATTCAACCACTGCAGAGGGAACAAGGAGAGACAGGCATGAGCAGAACTCCAGGAGAAGAGAGAAATCTGGGAGTGTGGGAGGTCCACGGGAGAGCTCTTCCCCCTTTGGGCCCACTCAGGACTTGATGCCCCTCGTCACAAGGTTCTGTGTCTCGATTAGGGTCCTTCAGAGGGAGGGGCAGAAACCCAGAGGGCAGCTCTGCTCCCCTGGATGCTTGAGGTGCAGCTCCTCTCCTGGTCCACACACCTCTGTGCTGTTGGTCTTTATTCTCACAGAATCATTTGGGTTGGAAAAGATCCCCCAAACACCTGCTCGGTCCAACCTTCAGTCACACAAAGCGATTCCAGGCGGATCATTAAAGCAGAATCCATGGATTTTGTGTCCTGTGCATCCAACCAGTTTGTAGCCCTGTTTCTGGCAGGGAATCCCTCTGTCCATGGCCTTTGATGGAACCTCTCAAGGTGACACTGCCCTTCCTGCCCCACCAGGGCTTGCTCTGGGCACACGGGCAGGACATCCAGAAAGGTTCCTTGTGGCCGTGGGAAGGAAGGGAAGAGCCGAACATCTAAAGCTCTACCAGAGAGGCAACCAAGGGGCACCAAGCACATCACCATGAGATCTCTGAGGCTGGAAAAGCCCTCCCAGCCTGATGCCCACCTTGTCCCGCAGCCCAGAGCACTCAGTGCCATGGCCAGTCCTTCCATGGACACCTCCAGGGCTGAGCACCCCAAACTTCCCTGGGAAGCCCCTTCCAATGCCTGACCACCCTTTCCATGAAGAAACTTCCTAACATCCAAACACCAAACCCAGAGTGTTAAAATGCAGCAGGAAGCCCAGCAGACATTTCATCAGTCACTTATTAAGCTCCAAAGGTCCTCAGAGGTCATGGGAGGTTTCATCTGAGGAGCAGGAGATGAGCAGGTGTGCCAGCTTTTGGATACAGATGGCACAAACCCAGCACTGGAGCAGAGAAGCTGTGGCTGCCCCCTCCCTGGAAGTGTCCAAGGCCAGGTCAGACAGGGCTTGGAGCAACCTGTGGTCTAGTGGAAGCTGTCCCTGCTCATGGCACGGGGTGGAACTGGGATGATCTTTGAGGTCCTTTCCAACCCAAACCATTCTGTGATTCCGCCACAGACGTCTAAAACCAGGCAGGAGGTGTTGCCTTCCAAGCCCTGAGCAAGTCAGGATGTCCCCAGCCACTTTCCCTCTCCCAGCAGGGGAAGCCACATGGGACAACTTCCAGCTAAACACACCAGGCCACAATTCCCGTGTCCCTCACACACCTCAGGCAGATCCCACCCTGCTCTGGAGCTCCTTGGCTGCATCATTCTCTCCCAGCCCTTCCACTGGGACAGTAAGAGGACATTTGCCACCGAGCAGGAGCTGGAGGTGACTCGTTCCTTCGCTGCTGTCGCCCTGAAGGGGCGTGTTGGCTGTGCATGGAACTCCTCCACGTGCACAGCTCCCTTCCCTCCCTCCTAATTCCCAGAATTTCAGTGGGAAACTGCACCAACACCTCCCCACACACAGCCTGTTCCTTCCCAAAGCTCCTGCAGCAGACTGAACTCAGAGGTCCTCGGCTTTGCAATGCACAGATATTCCCAAAGTCCCTGGAACGGGGCCTCCTGTCATCCCTAGCCCTGCCATTCCAGGAGGAATTCACCATGGAAGAGCCAAACTACTTGGACAGGGTGTCCTCAAATCAGCAGATGTGCCAACATCCTCATGGATGTCCACACAGCACAAGCATTTGCACCTGTACAAAACGGGTCCAAAACGCCGATTTTGAGGTTCCGGACAGTGTTCCCTCCTCCTTGTGATGCCATAAGTAGCTGTGGGATGTCAAATGGACCCAACAGTTGGTTTACAGCCTCTTCCACACCTACCAAACCCCTCCCTAATTATACCCAGCCACATTCTCTCCCCAAATTGTGGCCAGAGCAGAACAGCCACGTGCTTCAGTTTGTCCCCCAGACAAAACTCCACTTCCCTGTCCCCCAGGTTGCCCACCCAGCCCAACAGGAGTTACCTGCCAAAACACAGTGGATGCCAGCGTCTGGTTGGGCAGCAGGAGACCAACAACCTGCAAGAGAAGAGATTTCCTCCTCAGTAAAAGCCCTTTTGGTTTGCTCTCAGTGCTCTCCTGGCCATGCAAACAGCCAGGCTTTTTTCTAAGTTGGAATAAATAATCTTAATTTATGGCTTCATTTCATTCCAGGTATGGCACTTCCCATCAGCCCCTTGTCTCTCAGTTCTCCAGTGGGGAAAGCGGGTGACCACAAAAGCTTTGCATCTTTAACCACTGCCTGTAATGCACCTTGAAAATACTCTGGCAGCTGACACTGCCCATTAAAATACAACCAATTCCTTCATCCAGGTATTTCTGGAGGGAAACACAAACAGTGCCTGAAGGCAAGAGTTCAAAGTTGTCACTATTGGCATTTAACAGGGTGTGTGTGGTGGGGGGAGGTTCTTATTTTCCCTTGGCACATTCCCTGTTGGAAGCACGGGAAGGAAATCCCACTGGAGCATCTGAGGACAGGAATGCCACCTGGAAGCACATGTGCTCCTGGTGGGGAGCCTGGAGTTTGCTGCAAGAGCCTTCTTGGAGTGTCACACCCTGAGCTATGAAAACTCCTGCCTGGGTTATGAGCTCGGGGTGACAGTTGTTGTCTCCCAGGGGCTTCCAGCAGCTTGGCCAAGCACATGTGGCCAGATGTTCCCTGCAGCTGCCTGAACTGAGGGGTTACAGGCTCTGCGAGGTCACTCTGAGGTCTCCCATGGAGGTTTCCTGGGCAGTCCTGAGAACGCCCTTGGGGTGTGTCTCACTGCCCCACACGGACACACCCTCTGCAATTCCCTGAAGACCCTTCTCTCACATACCAACTACCTCGTTTCATGGTGATTTTCCCTGGTTTATGGCGATTTTCCCTATTTTATGGTATTTTTTGCCTGTTTGATGGCAATTTTTCCTTTCAGAGCGTCAGAAGTTGAAGAAGAGGGGAGGGATGCAAAGCCGGGGGATTCCCAGCGATAAACCCAACAAACATGGACAGGACAACAAGCTCCTGGGTAGGAGACAGGTGAGATGAGATACTTCCTAAAACCACTGCCACTTTATCCCCTCCTGTGCCTTAAACGTGTGACATTTTCCCAAGAACATCCTTGCAAAATCACACGGAGTCCAAAGGCTGAACAGCTCCTTTAATGGCACACACATTTCTTTTCGCGCCGCTCCCGTCTCCGAGGAGTCTGTGGGCAAGGAGGCTGTGAGCTCATCCCCACCCTCAGCCCATCTTCTCCACCACTTCCCTTCCAGTTGACTCCTCCTGCGTGGAGACCACCCCATCAGAGCCAGGCTGAGCTGGACCCCCCTTGGCACATCTGCAGTTGAAGAGGAGGCGCCTTCCCCTCTTCGGAGGGAGAAAGACCAACCAACCAACAAAAGCGGCAGAGGGGTTGGGCGGCCTCGTGTCACTGACATCTCTCCTTCCTCCTCCTCCTCCTCCTCCTTCTTCTCCTTCTCTTCCTTCTCCTTCTCTTCCTCCTCCAGTTTTTCCTCCTCCAGCCTTTGGTGAAGTTGCAGCTCCTTTCCCATGCCTTGGGCGAGCGCCAACGTGTGCGAGCCGCGCTCATTTAGCGCTCCGGAGCTCGTCATTAATTGCGCAGCCAAAGGGATGCAACAGGCGAGGAACCTCCTCAGCCCCAGGAGTGACTTTCTCCCCCTTCCCAGAGCCAGGGGGATA
>VXAU01002664.1:103359-133273 GCA_013399695.1 Formicarius rufipectus | reverse complement strand
GGGGGGGGGGGAGAAGTACAGGGAGGGAAATAAAGAAATAAAGAAAGAGCACCCAAAATCTGTATGACTGAAAGAGGCACGTTTAAATGCAAACTCTCCATATGTGCAAGAGTCTGTCAAGAAATGTACAATTTCACTTTTAATTACTGTCAGGGGAAAAAATAACTAAGAAGGAAAACAAAATATGAAGGAGGGGTGGGGGGGAATGAAAAAAAACTTCCAAACGTTAGAGGAGTATCGGCGACAAAATGCAATTGGTGGCCAGGTGTGAACGGGGCTTTGTGGCCCCAAAGCCAGGCCTGAAGACACTGTTGGGACAGGTGGCAGCTCTGAGCAGCCCAAGCTCTTCTCTTCCAACCCCCAGATCCCACCTGGCGTGTCATTGAGAGTCATCTCATCCCCAAATTAAGCTGGCGCACCCAGAAACCTCATCCAGCCCCTCCCAGTTTTGAATGGCTGGGGAAAAGGAGGAGCTGAAAGCTGTGGGTGGCAGCTGGGCACAGCTGGGCACAGGAGCAGGGCATCTGCTGCACCTTCACCGTCCACCTTGGAGCTCCATTTCCTAAACCCAAATAAATCTCCCTGCCCTTGGAGGAGGAAACACAACCCCGAGGTAAAAGGCTCCAGCCCAGCAGCTGCTTTGCACAGCTCACCCCTCCAGCACAGGGACACAATTCCACTGGCTGGGTTGGTTCCCTTGTCAAAGCCAAACCCACCCTACATTTACATCCCACCCCGTCCCCCCCTGGGGTCGACCCCTAAACCTGGCAGAGAAAGGATGGAGGCTGAGGAGAAAGGCAAACAACTGGAGCTGGGGGGAGGACAAACAGGACTGGGCTGTGCCAGGGGAGCTGCTGCGGGGCCAGCAGAGAAACCATTCTTTTCACAAGCCCTTAATCTCTTCTACAATGAGCTCCACCACACTGAGTGATTTTCCAGGGGCTTTATGGGGGAAGGAAATGCCCCCCCCGGGCACAGACAGTGGTCAGTGTTGACTGATGGGCCCTAAACCTGCCCGTGCACACCCTGAGCACGTCTCCAGGGGGGATTCAGCTGACCCCCAACACCACCAGGGCTCTGTAGGCTCAGCCCGAGCCCAGCACAGCCTCTCTTGAGGAAATCCCATCCCCCCTATGTGAAATGCAAGCCTCAAACTGTTTTTATGCTAGAGCAGGCTGCCAATTTTGTCACTAAATTTCACAGATCGATTGGCATAAATGTTACATTTTAATTTTAACATTTGAAACGTTTGGGTTTTTTTTTTTTTTCCTTCTTTCCTTTTTTTTTTTTCCTTTTTTTTTTTCCTTCTTTTTTTTTAAATGACAAGAGGTTCCAGTTTATCCTTTGCAGATAGTGAAATTGGGCTCATCTGACAGCTCTCGGCTCCTCTGACAGCTCTGGATTTGGGCCGATTTCATTGTCACTTTGATGGTTAACTCATTTTTGTTTAACCTTTTCTTTCAAAATGCCCCGCGCAAAGTTGCCACCAAACCTTTAGTCGCCACAACAAACAGCAGCAGCCGTGAGGATTCCTGGTTTCAGCACCACCAACCCCCTGACTGTGTTTGGACAAGGGTTGTCACCTTCAACCGAGTCTACACCACAGTCCACTGGGACTGAGAAGACTAAATTTAGTGGAGCTTTGCTCTTTGAACCATTTTAACGTGTGATCTGAAAAGCTGAGCCAAGAGCTGGAGGTTCTGAGGACCAACCACCACCTGACACCAAATTCTGGGGTGAAACCCCGAGCCTCACTTTCCCCATTGCCACTAAAACGTGGTTAATGAGTCGTTCCCGTTCCCCGCGAGGAGCTGAGGATCCAGCAGGAGGAGAACAGGCAGGATTCTCCCCCTCTGCCACTGAGAGCACCCAAAGCCTCACCAGTCTCACAGTAAGGAGCACAAAGTACCAACCCCCTCAGGAATAACCTCAGGGAAATGGGGTTTAATTCCTGGAGACAGGAGCACACGACATGCTGGAGCCCGTCACGTGGGGAAGGGGCTGCAGAACATCCACATGGGAAAGAAAAGTGTCCCAAAGGTGAAGGGTGAGACTTGCAGAAGTTGCATTTTGCAGGCAATGAGCTCAGCTTGGTTTCCCCTTTCCAGAGGGAAAGATGAGGAGGAGGTTGGGGGAATGATGTTAAATAGATAAAGAACCTCAAGCAGAGGTTGGGTTAATAGATAAATAACTTCAATGTATTAATAGATCAATAACCTCATAATAGATCAATAACCTCATAATAGATCAATAACATCAAGCAGAGGGTGGGTTAATACATAAATAACCTCAATATATTAGTAGATCAATAACCTCATAATAGATAAAGGGCCTCAGGCAGAGGTTGGGTTAACACATAAATAACCTCAATATATTAATAGATCAATAACCTAATAATAAATAAATAACCTCAATATATTAATAGATCAATAAATTCATAATAGATAAACAACATCAAGCAGAGGGTGGGTTAATAGGTAAATAACCTGATCTATAATAAATAGCCTCAATATATTAATAGATAAATGACCTCATAATAGAAAAAGAACCTCAAGCAGAGGGTGGGTTAATAGGTAATAACTTCAATATATTGATAGATAAATAACCTCACATATAATAGATAAATAACCTCATATAAAATAGATAAGTAACTTCATAATAGATAAAGAACCTCAAGCAGAGGATGGGTTAATAGATGAATAACGTGATATGTAATAAATAGACTCAGTATATTAATAGATAAAGAACCTCAATAATAGATTAAAAACCTCAAGCAGAGGGTGGGTTGCACATGCTGAAACCCTTGTTAACTCGAAATGGGAAAGGTGGGAATCCTGTGGGAATGTGTCATGAGGTGACAAGGTGGAATGTGGAGAATTGTGTTAAAAAATGCATTTCTTGGTGCTCACAAACAACGTGGGGAAAGATGTTAAAATACTTACGATGGGTGTTCCAAAGGGAATGTAACCTGTGGGGAAAAAAAGAGGTTAAGAGATTTTAATATGTGGTCTTGGGATGGCAAAGAAGTCCCATCTTAGACATGCCTCACTTTAGGGAAGAAGCCACACCAGGCACACTGAGCTGCTCTCACTTCCACCAGCTCCACCATGGGGACATCTTGGACCTACAACTGGAGCCTCCTCCTGGTTTCTGTCCCATCCCCTTCCCATCCTTTAGTTCCTTTCCTTGGCTTCTGAGAGCTCCCCTAAAACTTAAACCATCTGGATGGCAAAGGTGACTCCAGTAAGCCCAGTCTGTGCCAGTACAGAACTTGAGAGGGTGTCACGTTGTTGAGCTGGGCTGGGGCAGCCCCATCTCCCACGAGCAAACCATGGGATGGGAACTTCGAGCAGGACCTGCCCCAGATGGACCTGGAGGAGCCGGATCCTGCCCTGGTGCTGCTGCCTGAGCTGACCTGGTGGGTTCCTGCCATGGGAAGGGGGAGATCCTGCCCCCCTTCCCAGGCTCAGGCCATCTGTTCCCTCCCTCGTGCCAACTCTGCTGCTCATCAGACCCTCCCACCACCTCCCCCAGCCCAGGAGAAAACTCTCCAGCTCTGTGAGCCCCTTCCCCTCCTGCTGAGCCCGGTCCCAGCAGGAACAGCACCCTGAGAAGGCTCATGAAGAGCCACCCAACAAGAGTCCACCCCGGGTAAGGAGCAGGACCGTGACCCCAACAGTGGGACCTCCCTCTTTCCCTGCCTGCTTTCCCCACCTCCCCACTGGTGGTTTTACACCAGGAGAGCTCACCCATTTCTAGGTGAGGGGAAGAAGGGGGAGGGAATAAGCTGAAGAATGTGTATTTTCATCATGGAGAGACTGTTTTAATCCCAGGGGTGGGTTCCAGGCTCCAATATGGAGAGAAATCTTTACCCCAGATCTTCCTGAGTGCCACGAGAATCAAAAGCTTCACATTCTTCCCCTGCTTAGGCTGCCAATTCCTGTGCTAATTATAATTCATCTCTCTGACTTCCACTGGAAGGTCTCAGAGCATTCTACCAACATCCCTGAATTAAAGCTCATGGATCCAAGGAAAGGGCAAAGACCTGAGAGGAAGAGAAACTGGAGAGACAAACAGAGAGCAAGGTAGCAAAGTGGTGGGTCCTGGAGGATCTCCCCTCCACCCTCAACATCATCCTTCTCCAAAGAGCTGGAGGACAAACCCCACCAACACTGTGATTTTGTCCTCGTGTCCAGTATTCAGGTGGAGGAGTTCCACCAAAAAACATGGAAAAGGTCCTGTTTATTTAAACAGACCCACTGGGGAAGGTGCAAGGCTGGACTTGCATCCTCAGGAGAGCTGCTGCTCAACCCACAGCAGAGGTGGCTGTGGACCTTTGGCAGCCCAGGTAAGCCGTGGAGAAGCTGATCCTCCCTGGAATTCTGATCCTGAGGATGCTCCATACCATCACACATGGAAAAACAGGGCTCATCCCACTCCCTCCTGGGGAACAAAACTCCTCCAGCCCTCCCCTCTCTATCTGGTGAGGATGGACCGAGCTGCTGACCCCTTTGGAACATCACAGATGTTGGGTATCAAGGTTGGGCTTTTACCACAACATTAAAATGCTTTAAATAGTGACACATCCCTCAAGAATTCCAGAAAATCCATTAGCCTGAGTTCATGGGAAAAGAGGAAATTCCCTTCTCCTTCATGAGGAAGGGCAAAGGGCAAAGGGAAAAGGGAGGAGAGGAGAGGAGAGAGGAGAGGAGAGGAGAGGAGAGGAGAGGAGAGAAGAGAAGAGAAGAGAAGAGAAGAGAAGAGAAGAGAAGAGAAGAGAAGAGAAGAGAAGAGAAGAGAAGAGAAGAGAAGAAAACATCAAGCACTAGATCTCACAGAGGCATTGAGGATCCTAACCCTTCTCACTTGCAAAGGCACTTCACCACAGGAATTCCTTTCTGGTCTTGGTTTAAATATTGACAAGATGTCATTCAAAAGCAGGAGAAGACACCCCAACACTTGTGCATCAAGCCCCAGGAAAGCCCCCAGCACAAACCTTACCTGACATTCGGAAAGGCATGAAGATGGTCTCGTTGGTGTCGGGGTGGATGATGGCCTGGCAGGGTGGAGCAGCAAGTCAGCAAGGAAAAGCAAATGACTTCAACTGAAGCTCTTTCTTGGTCCTCCCCAAAGGCCACCACCCAGCACTGCACCTGGACCCCAGGGCAGCAAATGCAGGTGGAGGAGGGGAAAGGGCAAACTCCTTCGTGGCCCTGCCTGTTCCAGCAGGTGCCCTGAGGGGGTTAATGTGCCAGGGGGATCCGTGCCATGGGAAGGGGGCAGAGGGGTGGGTAGGGCTGGGAGCTGGCAGGGAGAGAGGACATACAGCCTGACAGTCAGCCTGAGGAACATCTCCTACACCTGCAGGTGCGGATCTGGTCTGAGGAACATCTCCTACACCTGCAGGTGTGGATCTGGTCTGAGGAACATCTCCTACACCTGCAGGTGTGGATCTGGTCTGAGGAACATCTTCCCCATCTGCAGGTGTGGATTCAGCCTGAGGAACATCTCCTACACCTGCAGGTGTGGATTCAGCCTGAGGAACATCTCCTACACCCGCAGGTGTGGATTCAGCCTGAGGAACATCTCCTACACCTGCAGGTGTGGACTCAATCTGAGGAACACCTTCCCCACCTGCAGGTGTTGCAGGAAGCCTGAGATGCTTCTTCAGGAAGAGTTGGGATAAAACTCAACTTTGGATGTCACCCCAAGGGGCACCCAAATAAAATGGCACACAGGACTTGGATCTGCCAGACAATCCAAGGATTTTGTGCATCCCCCCCCAACTTGGACAGCCCAACCCCCCCCGGAAATCCTCAGTGTGGCTCCTTGACCCATTTCTGCCCAACTTCTCCAAGGGGTCCAGGAGGCTGCACCGGCAGCAAAAGGCTGGGGAGGAGAAATCAATTCCCACAGGATCCAGGGCTGCAGAGGAGGAAGGCACAGCCTTCCCAAAGAACTGTCAAACTATTTGCAAAAGACTGGAGACAAGAAATCTCTTGACTAGACAGGAAGGGGAAAATGAAGACATCAAAATATATAAATATATATAAAAAAACCCCTCCGTCTCTTCGGTGGCAGAGTGTTCTCTGCATTCCCATTTCCATGGCAAAGCAAAACAGCAACTGGCAAAGGGAATGAGAGAGAAAAGAGGGAAAAGCTTAGGGAAAAGGGGGGGGTGGGAAGCAGCAATAGTTGAAAATAATAAGGGAATATCTTAAAAAGCGCATTACCTGCTTGATTTTTTGAGCTCCCCACAGCTGGAAAAAGGAGAGAGAAGATTGAATTAAAAAATACTCAAAAAGCAGTTTTATTCCCAACTCCACATTATCCATCTTTCAGCTGCTGGAATAAGTGGATGTGAGGGACTGGCACAAAGCCCTCGTTCCCTGCACCCTTCCAGGAGGGGCTGGAAGAGCATTTCCAGATCCTGAGCTGCCCCAGAGCTGCAGGACCAGCAGGACCAGCGAGGCCACCACCCCACCTGCCCTGACCTGGGTGGGGAGGAGAGAGCAGGAGGAGCAGCCAGAATTCCCCCCCACATCCAAACTTCCCTGCCACGTGGACACCTCCAAGGAAACCCAGCACAACCTCTTCCTGCACAAGCCCAAACCTCCAGGTGGGACCAAGGTGGAGCAAACCCTGCAGGCAGTTCAGGCACCTCTCCAAAGGGGTTGGGAAGGAGCAGAATCAGCTCCACGAGGCCTCAGGGGTTTTCCAGGGAAAACACAGGGAAAAATCCTGGTGTGGAGAGGGAAAAACTCCTCTCAGGCTCTCACTGTCCTTCCTGACAGCACCAAAAGGCTCCAGGGGGGCTCGGATTGATGAGCACTGAGGAAGAAACACCTGACTTGAGGTGCAGGTAGAGCTGAGGAGCAGCTCCACAACACCCAGAGGTGCCCTGGGAAGCACAGACACCCCCAGTCTGCCCACTGGTCGTAAAGGCAGAGGGTTTTCCTCCAAGGAAATGCAAATTACAACCTCCCAAATCACACAGGTTTGGATGTCTACAGTTCCAGAGATGGACCAAAAGCCAGGCCTCTAAAACCCCCTCAGGAGATGATTGCAGAGATGGATAAGAAAGCAGAACTCCTGTAAAACACCCCCCCAGATCATCATTTCTGCTGCCAAGAACTGCTCTGCTCAGCTCGAGCTCCCCGTGTCCCACCTCTGTCTGACAACCACCACCCGTTTTGGTTCCTCACAGAGGTCCTCAGAGCTGCTGAAACCACCCTTCAACCTCCCTCTGAAGGGAAGCAGAACCCCACAACTGCTGCAAGCCAGGAGCTGTTCCCTTGGCAAGGCACGTTTGCCAATCTTTGAGGCTCCCTCGTGGCTCTTCTACATCTCTCCAATTTGTCAACATCCTCTGGAAGCGCCGCCGCCAGAAAATGAGACAACTCCTTCCAACAACACTTGTCCCGGAGCCAATCCAAGGGGAGGGTGACCTGGCGGGGTCTGCTCCTGCTGCTGCTGAAGCTGGAGATGGTGGTGGCTCTTTTTGGCTCAGGGAGATGTTGATCATCCACCAGAACAGCCACCTGAGCGCTGGGTGAATGTTCTGCAAGAGACATTCGTGCTCTGCATCTCATCCTTGGGAGGGGACAAGTTAAGCCTGAAGTTCACCTGAAGTTTGGTGCCCTCCCCAAATATAAACACTGTTGGAAGAAGGGAACTGCTTTATCATAAATTTATTTACAATAAACTATTATAAATGGCATCCTTTGACCCACTGACAGCAGCAACTCCAAATTTCACCCCAATTTCATCCCAGAGCCCAGAACTGAAGCTCTGTCATGAATTCCACCACAAGCCACGAGTTACTGGAACATCTAAAGGTCACATCTCCACAGGCTTCTACCTGAGGGAAAATTCCCTTTCTAAAGAAAACCATTTACTCCCCATTTTCCAAAGCAGGGGTCGAAGGACACGGAAAGACGCGGAGACAGGAGGGGTCCACCCTCACCAACCCCAAAATGCCAAAGGTGGGAGGCTGTATGCCCACACAGCTCCCAGGGCTTTTCTGCACCTGCCTGTCCACCAGCCTCAGACCTTCCATGGGGTGAGGGTGGAAGCCTTTGAGGAGGAGGTGGCTGCCTGGATCTCACCTACCCTAAATGAGAAAGGAAACCAGGGGATTTTCCTCTCCAACAGCAAGCACTGCCACAAGCAAAAAGGAAGAGGGATGGTTTCCCAGCCAGCTCTGGGGCTTTTATGGTCAAATTCTCTAATTTCATTAATTGATCCCAATATTTATGCCTTTTCCTGCTGCAGTGCAAATATTGTTGGAACATGTGATTTCATTACTTCTCAGAAGGAGACTTTGCAAGATGCACCTGATGAGTCACCTCAAGCTCCTGCCAGCTCGTTTTCACTTCCCTCTGCTCGGATTCCTCTTCTGTCTGCAGCGTTTCTCCAGCTCCCTGAGGGGTCCTGCCAGCTGGGGGGCTCCTTCCTCATCCCTCCCTCCTTCTGCCTGGGATTCCATTCACCCCCCTCCAGCCCCCTTGGAGGAGTAGCCAAACTTTGATCTCATTGACACCGGGGTGACAGCAAAGAACCTTCACTGGAGCCCATGGGAAGACTCCAGATCCAAATCTTGGATTCGTGTGATTGCTGAATACAACCAGGCTGGACTGGGAGGGTCTCCTGGGATGATTATTCTTCTTTTGCACCAGCTTTGATGGCTCAAAAAGGTTGACTGGATGGTTTTGCCACCACCATGTGAATCTGGGTGCCCATGGATGGGACCACACTCAAGGAGTCCAGAGGGTAAAGGGGGCAGGAGGGTCAGAGCACTGTTGACATTCCACCACCCACCCACCATCCTGAGCAGGCAGCAATGGACAAGTTCCTCCAGCCTGTGGCCATTGGGATCTTCCACCAGGACAGATCAGACTGTGTTTCATGGACATGTCCTTCATGGACATGGAGGAATCGTTCAGAAGTGGTCTCAGCACCAGCATTTCAGGATACTCCTGGATGAGAGTCCCACCCATCCTTCCCAGAATTCTGTTTTTAGCACAGTTTTCTCAGGAAGAGACGCTCCTCACCTTGTCCACCATCTACAGCAGAGCTTCAAACCCCTGAGCTCTGTAGTCCCCAGCACAGGGAGGACATGGAGCTGCTGGAGAGAGTGCAGAGGAGGCACCAGGATGATCAGAGGGCTGGAGCAGCTCTGCTGGGAGGAAAGGCTGGAGAAAATGGGATTGTTCAGCCTGGAGAAGTGAAGCTTTGGGGTGACCTAACGGTGGCCTGGCAGTACTTGAAGGTGCCACAGGAGATGGAGAGACTATTTAAAAGACAAGGCAAGGGGGAGGTTTTAGGTGGGACACTGGGAAGGAATTGGTGTCAGAGAAGCTGTGGCTGCCCCTGGATCCCTGGCAGTGTCCCAGGCCAGGTTGGATGGGGCTTGGAGCCCCCTGGGCTGGTGGGAGGTGTCCCTGCCCGTGGCAGGGGGTGGATTGAGATGATGGGATGAGATGTTGGCACCTACAGCCGAGGGAGGGCAGTGACAGAGCATCTCCCACCCCTCCCTGACATCCAACCTGCCTTGAGTCTCCTCTGAGTGCAGGGAGGTGGTTTCTGGCACCCTGAGGAGAAGAGGGTGTCCATCTGCTGGTGCTCTCCTGCCCTGGGGCTATGAAATCCTCCTGTTTCCCAGGGAGGTTCATCCCTGCAGGGGAACTGGGACCCTCTGTAGGGCTTTGTGGTGACAGGTGTTCCCTCAGACACCGGGGCTGGAGGGATTCTTTAAATATCACTTTTTTCTTTTATTTAATTATCTCTCAGCTCCGACTCTGCAGCTAAATAAGGAATGCTAATGAATGTCCTGACAACCAAAGATCATTTCTACTCCCTGAGATTTATTCCAGTCTCCATCTCCTGCCACAGCTTTGGTGTCCTTCAGACTCTGATGGCCTTTGATGTCCTCCCTTAGACAGCATAAGCACGTGGTGTTCCTGTAGAACTGAGTTCACCTGGCTGAGTTCACCTGGCCTGGCTTGGGAGGGACCTCAAAACTCACCTCATTGCAACCCTCTGCCATGGGCAGGGCCACCTTCCACTGGACCAGGTTGTTCACAGCCCACTCACTCAAAGGCTGGTGGCTTTTTCACCATCCTCTTTGTTAACAACTTCTTCCTTCTATCTAATCCAAATCAACCCTCCGTCAAGTTTCAAACCATGTCCTACCACTTAGGACATGATGTCATGATGTCAAATGATGTCAATGATGTCAATGATGTCAAACCCACAGGTCCATGCTCTGGAGATGCCACACCGGGAATAACTCTCCAGAGAGAAGCCCTTCTTCATTCAACACATTAGAGACACCCCACGCCAAGGCACAGTCACACCCACAGAATTAATTAGGATTAATTCATTAACGAGCCCAAGGAGCAAAACAGCAGTTTAAGCTCTGCAAAGTCAGTCCTCCTTGGTCAGGCCCACCTGTGTCAGACCCTGCACCACCACACCCCAACCAACCTGCAGAACTCCCTCAGCAAGGACAAGCTCAGAGAGGAAATAACGGGGGAAATGGGTCTTTTTGAGACCATTTATTCCACCTGCCCAACCAGGTGGACACACAGCTCCTTCCCAGGCTCTGCCCACCCCCTCCCTGCTCCAGCAGGGATGTTCTCAGCCTCCCACCAGACCCCCCTGCCCACCCCAACCCCTGACTTCAGCGAGGTGACAGGCTGCAGTTTGCACCCCTGTCAGGAGCTGCCGGGAGTTTCACACTCTGGGAGCTGTGAGGGTTTATTAAAGCAAAGCTTGGCTTGTCTATCCCACACTGAATTCCAAACACGGGGTGCTGGGAGAGGAACGTGGGATGCAGCCAAGCTCCTGCTGAAGAACAGTGGCTGCTGTCACGGGTGTGGCCTCTGGGAGGTTCAGCCTCCAAGGCCAGGTGTGCTTCCCCAAAAATTGTTTAAATAATTCAAAACCAGAGGGAAAAAAATGGAAATTAAAAAAAGAAAACCTTCCTCCAAAGGAGCAACTTGGAAAGCCCATGGAGGGTCTGGCACCACGTTGGTGTCAAGTGACAGGGATGGCTCTGAAGAACTCTGGACCCCTCAACTGGGGGTTGCAATGGCCAGAGCAGGACACCAGAGTGGGGGATCCATCCCCTACAAGAAACTCAATCCCTCCTGCAGCAAATCCTCTGGATTCACTTCCCTGTGCCCAGGGTGGGGTGGGATCAGCAGCCCTGGAGGGATTTCAAAGCTGTGTGGATGTGACACTTGTGGGGGACACGGGTCAGTGGTGGCCTTGGCAGTGCTGGGGGAATGGTTGGACTCGATGTTCCTAGAGTTCTTCTCCAACCTAAACCATTCTGATTCCATGATCCCCTTCTTGCCAGGGGTTCAGTTCATTCCACCAAGATGACCAGTGCTGGTGGCACAACCTGCAGCTCTCTGTTAACTTTAAGGACCTACATGATTAGTTCTGGCTCAAATTGGGTTTGGCTCAAGGTGGAAAACCATCCCCAAGCACCTGAAGCTCGTACCAACTTCAGCACAGCTTGCCAGGGCACAGTTTCTTTGGGATCCAGTGGGAATGGGACGAAGATTGAGGAATTTTTTGTTAGAATATTTAGGAATTTAGGATTTAAGCACTTCATCTTTTCCAAGCAGATGTCCCACAAATCTTGTTGAGCAGATCAGGCCCTTCCCCAGTGCCACCAGCTTGACCCAGGAGCGTTCAGCAGCAGCTCCACCACACCCCATGAGCAGGATGACTTCACAGTCACCTTCAACATCATGGAATCATGGAATGGTTTGGGTGGGAAGGGACCTTAAACATCATCCAGTCCCACCCCCTGCCATGGGCAGGGACACCTCCCACCAGCCCAGGGGGCTCCAAGCCCCGTCCAACCTGCCCTTGGACACTCCCAGGGATCCAGGGGCAGCCACAGCTTCTCTGCTCACCCTGTGCCACCAATTCCTTCCCAATATCCCACCTATCCCTGCCCTCTGGCACTGGGAAGCTGTTCCCTCTTGTCCTGACCCTCCAGGCTTTTGTAAACAGTCCCTCTCCATCCTTCTCCCAGACTTCCTCAGGTACTGGAAGGTCAAACACACTGGAAAATTCCCAAGATCCCTTTTGCCAGTCCCCCCCATGGGACATTCCCTTTGGAAACTGCTTTTTGGCAGGAAATGCAGCTGGAGAAGAACATCCACCTCTCAAGCCCCACCTGCTGAAACCAGAGGCCCATCCCAGCCAAGGAGCTTCTCACTGCTCTCACTTCCCCTTCATTCCACTCTCCTTTAGGCCTTTTTTTCCTGCTTGGAACTTTACCTTGGCCATGGATTAAGACCTCCCAAGGTTCCCTGCACGGAGCCTTCCCACACATCCTCCCCTCTGTCCAGCACCACAAGGCCAGGCTGGTCAGGTCTTGGACCAACCTGCTCTAGTGGAAAGTGTCCCTGGGTTGGAAACAGGTGATCTTTAAGATCCCTTCCAACCCAACCCACTCTGTGATTCCAGGATTTTCCCTACTGCCATCCTGGTGGGTGCTGGTGGGTCCTCTCCAGGCATCACCCCCCAGCAAACAAATATATCTCTTTTTGGGTTTTTTTTTAGGATTTGACTAAAATGGAGCAGCAGTTGCCACCTCGAGGCACTTCGGTGCAGCCTGAAGAGCCACGGCACGTTCTGCTCCGCTCCCCACCCGGGGTTCCTCCCCCAGCAGTGTCCTCACTCCTGCTCTGCGTGGCTCTCTCCCACTTCCCTCCAGCTTCACTCCCAAAATCCCACTTCCTTGCAAAGTGAGACTCGATGCAGAGACAAACAAGCCCCCAGCCAAAAACTTTGGGGAGGGTTGGAGGCTTTTTGTAGGATTTCTGGACTGATAAAGGTGGAATCTCAGGGGTTTGGGGCCACATTTGGTGCCACCTGAGGTGCCCAACCCCACGTGCTAACAGACCTGGAATCTGCTGCCTGGCTTTCCTAGGAAATATGGAAATCAAGGGCACAGAAACCTCTGTCTACATTTGCTCCTCAGTAGGAAATGTCACCACTGGAGCTTTTCCAACCCTGCTCCTAAAATCTTTCCATTAAGAAGGTTTTAGCTCTAAGGAGATAAAGCCCAAGTGACTCCAAGTGTGGGATAAATCCTAAAGGGCATCTCCACATTTTCTGCTCTCACCTTGCAGTGAAGTGTCAGGAGAAGAGACTCCAGAAGTCACTGCTCTTCTTGGATGCCAATGGAAAATTCCTGTGCTGTCCTGAGCACTCACCGAGCCACTGAGCATTCACATCCAAGGAATCTTGGAATTGTTTAGGTTGGAAGCACCTTTGAAGATCATCCAGTCCAACCATCCCCCAGCACTGCCAAGGCCACCACTGCCCCATGTCCCCAAGTGCCACATCCACAGGGATGGTAAATCCCACCAGAGATGGGGACTCCACCTGAGTCAGTGCCAAGGATGGACAGCCCTTTCCAGGAAGGAATTTTCCCAATATCCAAATTAAACATCCCCTGGTGCAACTTGGGGTTGTTCCCTCTGCTCCTGTCCCTGTTCCTGGAGCACAGCCCGATCCCCCTCCACCTCCCCCCTCCTTGCAGGGACTTGCAGAGCCAGAAGGTCCCCCCTGAGCCTCCTTTTCTCCAGGCTGAGCCCCCCCAGCTCCCTCAGCCCCTCCTGCTGCTCCAGCCCCTCCGTGTCTCTCTGGTCTGGGGGTCCCAGAGGTGCCCCCAGGGCTGGAGGTGCCCCAGCAGTGCCAGCACAGGGACGGGCACTGCCCTGGTCCTGCCGAGTCCCAGCAGATCCATCAAACCTTTGGACAAATCCCCATGTTGAGGAGCACTGGCTGAGTTAGCTGTGGGTGCCTCGGCGTTGGGAACCAGCTCGGGGTCCTCGAGCTGTTCCAGTGCCACACACGGATCTCCACGGATCCAACCCAAGTGTGGGTGGAACCAGAGTCGAGTCCTGACTGAGAAAATAAGGCAGCACTGAAATAACACCTCGCAGCACTCAATAAACATCAACTAATTAATCCTCCCAGCATTCCCCTGGAAAGACTTCAGCAGAATAAGAACCAACTCACTGAAAACCACCATTAGCTGGAGAAAACCATCACAGAGCTGGAGAAAGACTTGGACACCGCTGAAATTCTTGGATAAGTTGGGTTGGAAGGGACCTTTCAAGGCCACCCAGTCCAACACTCCTGCTTGGGAAGCCAGGCTTGCTAACCCACCCAGGTTGCTCGGGATCAGATTTGTCTCATCTCATTTTAGCCACGGGTAGTTTGCAAATCTAATCTCATTTGTGATCTGGATGTGCCTTCAGACAACCCCTCCTAATCCTGCAACGCCGAGCTGAGACAGAGCCAGTTTGTAACTCAGAGCAGCATTCAGTGACTTGTTGTGGGTTCTTCGAGGTCCATTCACCCACAGCACCTCTGCCCGAGCTCCCTGAGTCCAAAATGATGCCCAAAATGTCCATCTCAGAGGATACTGAGATGGCAGAAGACAGAAAGCCCCAAGTCCAGCCCTTGGACCAGCAAACTGGCACTTCGTGGCCAGGAAAAGGGAGCAGCAGGACAGACGATATATTTTCCTTTAATCGCATCCTGCAAGAGCCCAGAGGGGGAAAAAAATTACAGTTTACTGCAAATGGACCTCTTCGCTCTTCATCAACACTGTTAAGAAAAGCCATTATTCTCCAAAAGGGATCCCGTTTAGTCCCTGATGGATTCCTGGTCCTCTGCTGTGCCTGGGACGGCGGGAGCGGCTCTTCCCGCTGCTAACCTGATTGAGGGAAGGCCACAGCAATAAATACGTGCCCATTAGGGCTGCTGAGCCTCTTTGCACTTCGCCGACACCGCTGGGGAAGAAGCGAAACAGTCTCAACTCAGCCGAGTTGCCAAAAGCGCATTTGGAAAGGCTGAGGAGTGCGAAGTCACAAGCGATGCTCGCGGGAAGGGGCTGGCTGGAGAATAGCAAATGTCTGTCTGCAAGGGACGAGTCCAAAAAGCTGCGATTTTCATTCGGTTTGGGGTTATTTTTAAATTTTTTTCCCGTTCTTTCTCCCGCACCCCTCCCTCCGGCCGCCTCTCTGATGGTGAGGGGTGAAGCTTTGGAGTTAAGGGTGTAAAAGCAGAGTTGCCTCGCTGAGATCCTGATTTCGAGCAAACAGATGTTTGTGCATCCTTAACACAAGTGAACACACACTCAAAACGAGCAGGCAGGGTCGCAGCAGTGAAGCCGGGGAGCTGGGTTGGACTGCACGACCTGCTGAGGTCCTCTCCTGTGTGATCCCACAGAAGAAGCAGCTGCATCAAAAATCTCAAAACCTCAGAGCTGCAGAGCCACTGAAGAGCCACAGCTCAAGATGTTCATTCTTGGGTTTATGATCTTGAATTAATTTCCAACTCCATCCCGGCTTTATCTGCCCTTCAGCAGCTCGAGCTGGTTGTTGGTGGCCCCACCATCCCATCCCTCACCTTGGACACACAACACAAAGCAAACACAGGGAGTCAAAGGCAGCAAAACGAAGCATTTGGGGAGTGGGGGGAAGGGAGCTTTAGTTTTTCACCCGGAGCCAAGCAGCTGTGCCAGTGGCAGTGCCAGGCAGCAGGGAGGTGGGAACGCAGGGCTGGGAGGGCAGACGTGGCAGTGCCACCTCGGAGCTGCCGTGGCATCACACCTTTCCCTGCTGCACCCCGGGCACAGCACACGCTGCTGCCACTTCCCAGCTGGGAGATGTCCAACAGGCAGCATCTCACCTCGGGGGGGGACGCTCGGGTGATGTCCCTAAGACATAAGCCTGAGAGCTGTTTTTGGGGGCGTTATGAAGGTTTTTAAACCTCCTTATGGGCATTAGAAAAATAAAATTGCAGGGAAGGAGCATCACTCGCGCTGGAGAGCCCTCGTTCAAAGCACTCTCCTGCTGTTCTGTGGCTCTTTACCTCTCTCTGCTGGCAGGAGCACGGGGAGGAGCTGGGGGGTGCCAACCTGCCACCGGGACCAAAGGGACAGAGGGGAGGCAGAAGAGGATGATGAACCTTCAGCACTGGATTGCTTAGACTGTATCCTACTTCTGCTTTAGACACTGGATTTTTAGGACAGACCGGTATGAACTTCCAAAGGAGGCAAACCAGGGCTCTGATCCCAACCCCTCCACCAGCCTAAAGCCTTCCAAATATTGAACATCTGGAGCACTGCCAGGCTGAGGAGCAGTGATATTAAGCAGTGAAATTAAGCAGTGAAATTAAGCTCAGCTGCTATTTCTGCCCCCATTTCAAAGCCCAAAATGACTCAGCCCACAAAGGACACGTTTTTCTGGGCCCGTCGGGAATGCAGTTGGAGCATTGGAATGACTGCAGGGAATTCCAGCTAAGAAAAACAGAACACAAGGAGTTTTTGTGGGGGAAGAACTGGTAGACAAACCTGAAGATCACAAAGAATTGTCCCTCCCTGCAGGCCTTCAAGGCAGGTCTTTGGTGCTGATGGGGACAGCCTGGAGAAGGGTTTTCCTGCTGGGCACGTTCCTGGAGCACACAAAGCCCCCAGGAAAAGCAGCTGTGTCCCACCCAGGGAGGGATCTCAGTCCCTCTGGGGCCACCAAGGGCTGCTTCCCTCAGCTGCTCCCACTGCTGCCCTGCCAGCATCAACCTGTTCCTCCAGGCTGTGCTGGCCAAGGGGACAGGTTGGGAAGGGGATGGGTTGGGAAAGGGGTTGGGAATGGGATGGGTTGGGAAAGGGGTTGGGAAGGGGATGGGTTGGGAAGGGGTTGGGAATGGGATGGGTTGGGAAAGGGGTTGGGAAGGGGATGGGTTGGGAAAGAGGTTGGGAAGGGGATGGGTNTTGGGAAGGGGATGGGTTGGGAAAGGGGTTAGGAAGGGGATGGGTTGGGAAGGGGACAGATTGGGAAGGGGATGGGTTGGGAAAGGGGTTAGGAAGGGTATGGGTTGGGAAGGGGATAGATTGGGAAGGGGACGGGTTGGGAACAGGACTCACACACAGAGGACATAGATGCAACCCTACAAATTAGGCAAAGGAGCCTGAGGATAAAGGACAACAGCCACATGGTTCTGCCCTGCAGTTGGGACAGTCTTTTGGTTTGAGGTGAAACCTCAGCCCCAACATTCCCAAAGGAGGGAACAGGTCCATGTTCTGGCTCTCCCTCCTTGTTCCTCGGGCTGATATTTCACTGCTCCCTCGCACGAAACCTTCTTCCTCCAGCGGAGATTCCCTCCAGGAGGCACTTTGGGGAATTGCCTGCCCTGGTTGGAACTGGATGTGTTACAGTCTAGACCTTCTGCTGCAAATTGGCTCCCGGTGCACTCGTGTGTGTCATTGTCACCTTCCCACTCACAGCTCGCACCAGCCACCGGTGCTCCAGGGATGGATCCTGCCAGGCCTGGAGCCCAGGATGGAGCCACCAGCAGAAGGGGCTGCACCATGGGGACCTCCACCACACCACCCCTGCACCATGGGGACCTCCACCACACCACCCCCTGCACCATGGGGACCTCCACCACACTACCCCCTGCACCATGGGGACCTCCACCACAACACCCCTACACTACTGGGACCTCAACCACACCACCCCTGCACCACTGGGGCTTCCACCATACCACCCTTCCACCACTGGGACCTCCACCTCACCACCCCTGCACCATGGGGACCTCCACCACACTACCCCCTGCCCCATGGGGACCTCCACCACACTACCCCCTGCCCCATGGGGACCTCCACCACACTACCCCCTGCCCCATGGGGACCTCCACCACACCACCCCTGCACCACTGGGGCTTCCACCATACCACCCTTCCACCACTGGGACCTCCATCACACCTCTGTGCCATGGTGGGCTGGAGGGAACACTGGCTGAAACGGTTGCTTGAGTACAATGAGATCATTTCAATGAGCCCCCTGGGCTGGTGGAAGGTGTCCCTGCCCATGGCAGGGGTGGGATTGGATGAGCTTTAAGGTCCCTCCCAACCCTTTCCTTGATCCAATGAATTACCTGCAGGAAAAGAAGGGACATAGACAACAACTGAACCAGTTTCTCCCATCAACATGAAGCCTCCACATTTCCTTTCCTCCCACCCTTCTAAGGATCCCACTGTTTTGGATCTTCCCCTGGGACAGGGAGCTGAAAGGGGGCACAGGCCAGCAGATGATGCACCACCAGCACTTCAATCACTGCCCTTCTCCAGGAGCCAAAGCAGGACATCAACGTGACAAAGACCTGAGGAACGGGAAGTTCACCAAAGCCACCAGTTCTCCTGGGGTTTCCACAGCAGAAATGAGCCCTTCTGTACCATGGTAAGAAAGCTGCTTGTTCCATCAAACATTTCTGGATCTGTGGAGTCCAATCCCCTTAACACAGACACATCCAAAGCTCCTCACCAGGAGTTTTCTGAACCTTCCCAAGACCTTCAGGGGGTTTCTCCTCCAGATGTGTTCTCTTAAAATATTTAACCCACACGACGAAGAGAACAGAAACGCAAACACCCCCCTCCCAAACAGTTGCATTACCAGGGATATCTTTTTATTTGGAGAAAAATGATGAATTCATGAGCCTGTCAGAGAGGGGGATTAAGGACAGTGTGAGGTATTTCCACTGAACCCAATATTTTGGGTGATGGGGTTTCAATAAGGGGAATGTGAAACACTCCACTTCATATTTAATAAAAAACCAGATCTGGCTCTTAAATATTCCAATAAAATATTCCAATAAAAAGACATGAGCTGAGCTGAAGGAGTGGAGACTGGAGAGAGTTCTCTTGCTCCAACACGTAGCACTGAATAAAACCCGACCAAGCAGTGATTTCTCCCCTGTTTTGCTGACTAAATAATTGCTGCACTGATGACCAAAATCCTGTTTTTAAACCATCTTTCTCAGGTCGGGATGAGCCCTCTGGTTCCCCTCAGTGAGCAGCTCTCAGCAGTCCAGCAGCGATGGACGGCGAAGGGATCAATTCCTCATCTTTGCTAATGATGCCCAAGAAATGGGATTTTACCACCTTGAGTTAATGGTCCTGTTCTCGAGTGCTGAAATCACTCCAAGAGCAAGAACAAGAGTTGCTGGATGAGTGTGAGACCCGAAAGGGGCAAAGCTGCAGGTGGTGAAGTGTTGGTGTCCCTGGGAATCATCTCCCGAGCGAGCGGCGCTCATTCTGGAAACGCTCGGGGGGGGCTGGTGAAAGTACAATTATGACTCTTCAGAGCTTGTTTTTTTTAATGATTATGGCTCTTCAGAGTTTTGTGTGTGTTCTTTGTGGTTTTTTTTTCTCTTTAGATAGCCCCAAACTGTTCCATTTCAGCTCATTTTGAAAAATCTGCTTGGGAAATTGCAGAAGAGAACGACTCGTTGCACGAGAACCCTGTCAAGAAGACGCGTGTGGAGGAGATACTTGACGTGACATAGCTCTAGGCTCTCATACTTTCCATTTTTCACGTGGTGAGACCGTTGCAGCAAGTGAGGGAGGCTGTGCTGAGCTGCTGTGAGGCTTCCAGCTCCTGCCTGCCATCCTTCCCCAGAGCCAGGGGCTTGGGAATGAGGGAGGAGGAGGAGGAGCCGGAGCCTGCCAAGCGCGCGGCTCCACCGGAGCGGCTCCGGCGGGACGGCTCTGTCAAAACAGCCCTGTCTCCTCAGGGATGGGGCTGCAGGGGGGGAGTGTTGGGATCTCACACAGCTCGTGCAGCAAAACTCTGCCCAAACTCTTCTTTTTAAACTCTTCTAAGCTGGGCACGAGTCTTGTGCTGCTGCTGAAAGTTAGGAGATTATCTAGTCCAACCCTCCTGCCGTGGGCAGGGACACCTCCCACCAGCCCAGGGGGCTCCAAGCCCCATCCAACCTGCCCTTGGACACTCCCAGGGATCCAGGGGCAGCCACAGCTTCTCTGCCCACCCTGTGCCAGGGCCTGCCCACCCTCCCAGACACCAATTCCTTCCCCATATCCCACCCATCCCTGCCCTCTGGCACTGGGAGGTACATCTGCTGCCTTCCCTCTGAGCCTCAGCCTTTGGGGGTTCTTCTGTCTTCTCCTGGCCATGGGGACCATGAGCTGTCACAGCTCTGGGGGTCTCCAGGTGCAGGATGGGGATGTGGGAGGTGTTGCCACTTCCCTGGAGCAACCAGAGCTTTCTGACCTTGCCTTGGCTGGGCAGTCCCAAATGTCCATGGGCAGATGTCATGGGGAGCGCCAGGTGATTCCTTCCAGTTGACTGAACAACCCCTGAGCTGCTCCAGATGTATGGAATCATGGAATGGTTTGGGAGGGGACCTTAAAGATGATCTGAATCCACCCCCTGCCATGGGCAGGGACACCTCCCACCAGCCCAGGGTGCTCCAAGCAACACAGATCTGGATTTCCTTTCATTTCCCTGCTCTATGTGTGTTTCAAAGGAAGAAATTATCACTTATGAATGGAAAAGAAAACCATCAAGGAGGTGATTTGATCCACACGGAGAAGAGCTCTCCACCATTTCCACCACTGTTTATTTGGGAGCTGTCCTGGTCCTTTGGCACCCCTGTTTTTATACCCCTTCAAGCAAATCTGCAAACCAATTCATCCTGTTCTTTACATGACATTAAATGACATGCAAATGAAATATTTTGTGCCAGATGCACCAACATGGACCACAAAAAGCCCCCTGGGTCGGTGTCACGGTCAGGTGGCCACACATGGACAGGGAAGGAAAGGAGTTTGGGGTAATATCCAGAAAACTCATGATTTTTGTTTCATGCTACAGATTCGGAGGTGAAAGGCTCACAAAGCAGCCTAACCCCTCTAAAATACTCATCTCTACTTCCACAAGTTCCATGAGTAGATAAAAACCACCCAAAAGTCCAAACTCCAGGACTGAAGAGGTCTGGGAGAGATCACCAAACTCGTCCCTCTGTCCCAAAATTCTACCAAAAATGGTCCTTTTCTCAACAACTGCCCCAAAAACTCTGCTAAGACCTTCTCATAAATGGGGGCCCCACCTCACAGCAGGAACACCATCCAGCAAGAAGCACCACTTCTGATGGCCCAGCCTACACCACAGAGACATCCACGGGGTTTTACCCAGCCCAGACATCACTTCTTTACCTGGAGCAATGACAGTTCCTACAACCAACAGCAATGCTTGAGGAGAAGGGGCTGATGCAGCACAGCTGCTGCTCCAACAACCTACAGGACTCACCACAAGGCTTCATGAAGCCACAAAACCAAAATGACGTGGTTTTGCTTTCCACTGCACAAGCCCAGTTTGCAAGAGAAGCCAGTGGAGGACTTCACCAGTGGAGGCACCAAAAACATCCTCGGGCAGAGCGTTCGGACCACAGACACGGCTGAGAACCCCACTTGGCCCTCCCCACCATCACTGAGGGGGCAAGGATTGATTTCCTGAAGGAGCAGGGATTCATTTCCTGAAGGGTGCCCCTCTTACCTCCTTGTTGGTGACTCCTGGGGGCAGAGTGCCATGCTTGTAGTCCTCCAGCAGCTGCACCGCTTCCTTCAGGCGGCTCTGCAAAGACAAACAGCGGCGTGGTCGGCACTGCTGGCCCTGCACGGAGCCCTTGGGGGGTGGCAGTGGGGCAGAGAAGTGGGGCATCCTCCGTGCAAAGCTTGGCAGAGAATCGTGGAATGCTTGGGTTGGGTTGGAAGGCGCCTTGAAGATCTACCAATCCCATCACTGCCACGGCAGGGAAACTTTCCACCAGCCCAGGGTGCTCCAAGCACCATCCAGCCTGCCCTTGGACACATCCAGGGATCCAGGGGCAGCCACAGCTTCTCTGCCCAACCTGTGCCAGGGCCTGCCCACCCTCCCAGTCACAAATTCCTTCCCAATATCCCACCTATCCCTGCCCTCTGGCACTGGGAAGCCATTCCCCCATGTCCTGGTACTCCAGGCCCTTGTGAAAAATCCAGTTGAAATCTCTCCTCTTTCAACTTAAATCCACTATGATGGACCCTCTTAGCCCTAAGATATGAAAGGAGAAGGGATGTGGAACTTGTTCTGCTGGTTGGCACAGCCCTGCTGGCCTTTGTCTAACTACAGAAGTTGAAGGGAAATAGTCAGAGGTGTAGAGAAGAACCAAAAGACAAAACAGAAAAAAACTTCCCCTTGCAACTCATCGACAGAGGTCAAAATAAAAACCTGAGGGACTCCACAGAGTCCCAGAATGGTTTGGGTTTGCAAGGGACCTTCAAGACCATCTCATTCCCTCCCCCTGCCATGGGCAGGGACATTTCCACTAGAAGGTCTTCATGTGGCACCAGAGATGTGATAAATCTTGGAGACAGGCGAGTTCTCAGAGGTCAGAAGGGGTTCAAGGCCAAACTGACACATTCAGGTGCAGCAGAGAACCCACTGGTATCACTCCAGATGGACATCTCCCAGAGGTGCCCACAGGGACATCACTCCAGCTGGAGACCTGACTTCCCCCACACCCTGTCCCAGTGCAGGTCCTGGGCAGGCCCAGCTGAAGGGAAGAGTGAGGTGAAAGCCTGCCCATATCAAGCATCACTTTGAACAACTCGGTGCTCCCCCAAAAGTGCCACTGCTCCTCCACAAGGGTTTGGGTTCTCCCACAGAAGAAGAGCTGACCTTGAGAAATGGACACACAGGATGAACTCTGACATCATGGACACCTGGTCATGTCCTTGTGCAGGCTCAAACTTCTGCAGAACCCTCAGGGCTCTGCAGCTGGAATGACCATCAACAGTAACACCCAGTTAGGAATCACAGAATCAACTGGGTTGGAAGAGACCTCCGAGATCATCGAGTCCAACCCTTGACCCAAGGAGTGCTGGTTGATCACTGGAAACCCCTGAAATTTTGCAGCCATGAGAAACAAACTCGATCTTTAGGCTCTTTCAGGCACTTCCAGTCTGTGAAGAGGAGTAATCCTACAAGATCACAGGAGGACTGGCGTGTCCCGAGTCGTTCTGTGCCTTATGGACGCTTAAAAATACGACACCAGCACCAAGTTATTAAGTGGAATGAGCACCAATAAATCACAGCTGTCCAATATCATGGTCAGCCTGATAATCCCGAGGTGAAAACCCCCCCAGCTGACCAAGTGATGACTGCAGATCCGAGGCAGACAAGCCTTCTTGCCTCCAGAGCTGGAAAACAACTCCGGAGTGCCAGCACGACATTCTGGAGAGCCATTTGTGCTCATTACTGGTGTGTGTTTCTGTCACTGAAATTACCTACACTGTGTGTCTTGCAAATGATCTCCCCAGAACAGCATGTAACTCTGAATGAAGAACTGGGAGCAGGAGATGAATGGGGCTGTGTTCTATTTTTGCCTCCTTCTCTTGAGGAAATCTCAGCAGTTACTATAACAACCCTGGCCGGATCCCATCTTGTTTGGTGTGCTGACAAACAGAAAACAAAAAAGCTCGATTTTGCTTTGCAAAAAACACTCGCCCTCTTCGTGAATTTCCTCTTTCAGCCCCGTGGGGAGAGAGGGGAACTTTCCCAGAGAAAGGAGCCCTGGCCCAACGGGGCTGGTGGTGCCCAAGGCTGACAAGGGAGCGGCACCCACAGCGACCGAACGCGCCGAGCCGGGGGTCGCGCTGAGATGTTCTTCACGTGGCCCCGAGGTGGTCCAGGTGCTTTCAGCAAACAGCCTCCAAATTTAGGAGAGAGAGACATGGGATCCCTTCTGGAAAAGCCAAGCTGGTTCTTTTAAGCAGAAACTCCCACCAAAAAAACAAAAGAAACCAACCAACCAACCAAACCTGGAGCAAACTTTGCGACGTGCGACAGCTCCGGACGCCAACGAGCTCCACTCGCCGGCTTCCAGCACGACGCAGCATTGCTGGGATGGCTGATCATGTTGGAGATGACAGCTCACCTCCACTCCAACAGCAGAAAAGAGGTCTGTCTACAAGGCTGTGCCACCATTTCAGTGTTCATTGTCGCTCCCCCACTGCTGTCCGTGGGACAAAGTGTCCCTCGGGATTTTACAGCACCGCTCCGAGAGGAAAAACCCCCCAGCCACGTCTCTGCCGCTTTTCCTACCCCCTCTTCCCTCACAGGGGCAGCTGGAGCACTTCTCGTGGTGGATGGTGGGGTCTCAGCTCTCCCAGTAGGGTGCCAGACAGACCATCTGCACCGGGAGGATGTTCTCACAAACCCCAGCCCACGAGCAGAGCCGGGGCTCCACCACCAGCAGCATGTGAGGGCCACAGGGACACCTGGGGGACACCATGGGGTGGTCTGGCAGTAGCTCTGTAGGTCTGGCTGTAGCTCTGTAGGTCTGGTTGTAACTCTGTAGGTCTGGCTGTAGCTCTGTAGGTCTGGCTGCAGGCCTTCCCTAGAAACTGAGGGCAAAGCTAAGGCAGAATTCCATGTCATTCCCTTACCTAATCAGGTGGATAAAGACAGAGAGGGAGGTTCCTCGGGCTCTCTTTTCTCTTCTCTCCCTTGTTGGGTGAGCTCAGACACAGCAGCTCCTGGGGTTTAGGCCTGGCTTATCTCTATGAGCTCAGTCCTAGCTGAGGGCTGTTATCTGCAGAGGAGGAGAGGAACTCACTTCTCCTGAGGGAAGTTGGTGAGATCTTACTGTGTTAGATGTTCTACTCAGCGAATTCCTGGGGTTTGATTGTGTGGGTCTGTTTTGTTTTCTACTCTTTTGGTCCTTTTCCGCTTTTCCCTTGTTTGGGATTGCTTGGAATCCTTCTATCCTATGTACATAGCATTTAGCTGTATACACATGAAATATCTGTAAATAAATACATATTCCTTTTTGCTACCTTTTTTCCCTTTTGGGGAGGGGAGGTTGGAAGGGCTGAGTTTGGTGGGGAGCCAAGCCCAACTTACACCCCACCCCAGAGCAGCCACGGGGCTCTGGACAGAGGTGGTCACCTTGGGAGGAGCACAGCTGGAGGACACACAGGGCCTGGGGTACAGCACAGCTCAGTAAGGCATGGAAGGGGCCACCAATGATCCATGAGCATGGGCTTTAGGACCATGGATGTGCCATCAACCAAGTCAGAGCCTGGGCATGGACCTGCACCAGCATGATCTTGGGCATTTTTTGGATTCAAACCATCCAGCCCTCTGCCAAGAGGTTCCCAGAGGCAGACTGGGAGTTACTGTGGGCTGGGACAGCTCCTGCAGCACCTCTTGGAGAAGGGAGGGTGCTCAGTGCCCGGACAGCCCATGGCACAGCAGCACCCACCACCTGACTCAGTCCTGGGCCATGGCCAATCCACCACCTGAGCTGCAGAATAACTGAACTGGTTGGGTTGGAAAAGCCCTCTGCGATCATCGAGCCCAACCATTCACCCAGCCCTGCCAAGGCCACCACTGCTCCATGTCCCCAGGTGCCACATCCACAGGGATGGTAAATCCCTCCAGGGATGGGGACTCCAAACCTCCCTGGGAAGCTGTGCCAGGACTGGACAGCCCTTTCCAGGAAGGAATTTTCCCAGTATCCAAATTAAACATCCCCTGGTGCAACTTGGGGTTGTCCCCTCTGCTCCTGTCCCTGTTCCCTGGGGCACAGCCCGACCCCCCTCCAGCTCCCCCCTCCTGGCAGGGACTGGCAGAGCCAGCAGGGCCCCCCTGAGCCTCCTTCTCTCCAGGCTGCTGTTTAGGAGGAGAAAGAACCACACCAGAGATGCCAGCAGGAAAGTATCCCACGCCACACCGAGCTGGTGGCCACCTCCAGGAATCCCTTGTGGACATCCCGAGTCCCTCACGGCCATCACTCCAGTCCAAGGCAGGACACAGGACACCCACGGGGGGTCCCACAGATGTTTGCACACACACAGGAGAGCCAGACACCTCCATCCAACACGAGAGCTCCCCTCCTGAGTTGTCACCTTGTCCCCCTCCCAAGGGCACAGTGTTTCTGCCTGGAAGATCTGTGCCTTGTCTTCTCTTGGATCCCACCCGAGGCCGGCACATGGCTCGGAGCTGCCTCCAGAACCCCATATGTGCACACACAGCCCGTCACAGGAGCCACTCTGCCAGGAGCACGACAACATTCCTGCTCCAGGACCAACACAAGAGGGGCCAGGTTTGCCCTGGAGGATCCCAAGAGGAAACCCACCGGTGGGACAGGGCACAGTTCGCATCTTACCCTGCTTTGAGCTGGGGCTTCGGGATGGATGATCCACCAAGAGCTGGCGTTCCACAGGTGTCACCTTCACCCTGAGGACACCCGACCCCACCCAAGAACCCCGTGGCCACCAGCAGCAACACCTGGAAGGCCAGGTGAGGAGCATCCATCCAGCTGTGCTCCACCAGCAGCCCCGGCAGAGCTCCGGGTTGAGTCTGGCTGCTCCACGGGTGCCACACGCACACGGCAGACGTGACTCCAGCTGGCCCCATTGTGTCGGAGCCACAGTGACAGACAACAGGGAGCCAGGAAGTTCTTTTTTTTTTTTTGTTCAAGTGGCGCCAGCAGATGTGACACTGAATAAACACAGACAGTCAATCTGCTGAGTAAGAAGGTATGGTTGGTATAAATAACATACATCTAACCCTGCTTCCATTTGAAGCCCAAATATGGGAATGCAAGATGCTCTGCGGGCTCCGGCTCCGAACAATGACACCGAGGGAAGGCAGATTACACACACACACACAGCCCCTTTGCAGCTCAGCTCCATCCCCACCTGGCACTTGTGCCTGGGAATTATTAGCAGGTCTTTCTCCAGGAGGAGCTTCCCACGGAGCGTGAACAGGCGTGTCCAGGTTAATGTCAAGTTTCCCCCATGGAAAGATCTGCTTCGCCCTCTGGAGCTTAATTACAGAGCAATTAGAAGTCTGAGTGCAACGCCTTTAACCTCACACACCTCAAGGTGCACCCACCGAGGGGGGCCCTTGGCCAACAGGACTTGTTGGCCTCTGGAATGACACATTTCCCGCTTATTGGGAAAGGCTGCAAATCTGCAGCTGCCAAAAAAATGGGTTCATTGGAGAGGCAGTAATGAGGGGAATTAGCAGAGGAGAAAAACCTGCTCTTTTCGAGGTGGCTGCCCCCTTGACACGAGGGGTTTGATTCAGCTCATCTGCACTCAGAAAGCAGGCAAAGCTGGGAGGTGAGTCTGACACAGGTAATTGTCCTCCCAAAAGCCACCAGAGATAAAAGCACAGGTCCAAGAGAATCCAGCCCTCGGCCTGCATCCTCCTGAAGACCCTCTGAAAGGCGAGGAAGCTTTTAATGGTGTTAAGGACCTGCTGGATTGACAAACAAATGAGTGGGAAGGAGTGTCACAGCCTAATTACACTCGATGCCCCTCGATTGCCCACTCAGAGGGGTCACTCCACCCCTCCCCAAGCAGGATGTGATGGTGCAACACCAGCAGTTGCAAAAAGGACATGCACAAATCACACATGACCACACTGGCCAGCATTTTCCACGGGATTAACCTCCACTCTCATCAGAGACTCATTTATCCCATTTTTTTTTCGCACTTCCCTCGTGAGCTGCTCCAAGACAAACAGCAATTTGTTTGTTCCCTGAGAACCCCAGGCCTGGAAGACTCAGCCATCTGTCAGTGGGAAGGAGCTCTCTGTGGCTCTCCAAACCCTTCCTAGATTTCCATTTGCCACCTCAGTTATCCAAGGAAACCAAACAGCTTTGGGTTCTACGTGTGTGCACAGAGGTAATTTCAGAGCACCAGAGCAGAGCAAGCAGGACAAGCAAAAAGCAGATTTTGGGGTCCCAGAAAGGGCTTCTCGTGACCCCCAAGTGTCTGTTTTGCCAAGGGACTTCTCCAGGGGAAAGGGAACTCAAGTGGACACCATGAAATGTGCTGCAGGTCTACTGAGACACCACTGCCATGCCATTCAGATTCCTAAAGGAAAGAGAGTTTTTCCATCCTTGGAAAGCCACCAAGCCATTCCTGGAGATCACAAAGTTCAGTACTATCCTTAGTAGACCCCACAGAGAGACACTAAACCTCCCTTATTTCTTCAGGTTCTCCCTGGGGCCCAAAAATTACTTAATTTTGACAACTATCTCTGGGATAAACGTGGGCCACTCAGATTTTGCCCTTTTCCCCTGCTGGGTCTCACCTTCTCAGAAGAACCTCATCAAAAGCTGTGTGGAAAACCAGATTTACACCCCTCTGAACCCCCAACCTCACCAACCTCAAGAACCTGGAACAGCCTGCAAAGGTGACCAGGGGAAGGGAGAAGAGCATGTGGTGGAGCCAAAGGATCGTCCCATGGAGGTGCAGAGCAGGACCTCAGCTCACAGAGGTCCTCCAGGGGTGCAGACACCCCTCGTGTCCCATGGAGCTCAAGGGGCAGGACAATCCCCTCCAGGAGCAGAAGGGATTCAGCCCTTACAAAAGGGTTGGGGAAGGGGCTGGAGCAGCAGGAGGGGCTGAGGGAGCTGGGGGGGCTCAGCCTGGAGAAAAGGAGGCTCAGGGGGGACCTTGTGGCTCTGCAAGTCCCTGCCAGGAGGGGGGAGCTGGAGGGGGGTTGGGATCTGCTCCAGGAACAGGGACAGGAGCAGAGGGAACAACCCCAAGTTGCACCAGGGGATGTTTAATTTGGATATTGGGAAAATTCCTTCCTGGAAAGGAATGTCCAGCCCTGGCACAGCTGCCCAGGAGGTTTGGAGTCCCCATCCCTAGAGGGATTTACCATCCCTGTGGATGTGGCACTTGGGGACGTGGTCAGAGGTGGCCTTGGCAGTGCACTCCATGATCTCAGAAGTCTTCTCCAACCTTAAGGATTCCCAGATTTCCATGGTTCTCTTGTGGAACAGCAAACAGAAGAACCACGGACTCCATCAGGTTCACTCCAAACCCTCCCCTTCAGGGACACACACGAAGCAGGTTTGGGGTTTTTGCCCTTTTCCCCGTGTCAATCCCACTGTGTGAACCCACGAGTTGGGTCCTGCACTGAGCACAGAGAGTTCCCCAGACCAGAATAAAGAGATTAAACCACACACTCAACATGTGCCACGGGTTTTAAAGGGGCTGTGAGAAAGGGGAGGACTGTGATCAGAACGTGGAAATTCAATTAAGAGAAGTTTTTGCCAAGCAGATCTGGGTGGATGATCTCCACTCAAAAGACTTCTCCTTCCCCCCCCCCAAAAAAAGAGGCAAAGAAAACAAGCTGAGACATAAGAAAAGGCAGCAAAAAGTGGAGCAGAGTCCCCTGTTTCTGTCCTACCACGACCTCAGTCCAGGTGACCTCGACTCAGCAGCACCTGGAACAGGTTCCTCCTAAACATCCCCAGAAAACACAAGTTTGTGGAACCCCTCCAAACATCAGCTCTCCAAAGTTTTCCAGTTGAGATGCACCTGCCCAGAGAGAGGGGCCTTCACCACAAACAGGGGCTGGAGGACTCCCCACACTGCCAAAAACGCTCCTTCAACACACACTGCCTTGCACTGAGCACAGTCATGGAGCCATGGGATGGGGTGGGTCGGGAGGGACCTCAAAGCCCACCCAGTGCCACCCCCTGCCATGGGCAGGGACACCTGCCACCAGCCCAGGGGGCTCCAAGCCCCATCCAACCTGGCCTGGGACATCTCCCAGTCCTTAAGCAGGACAGTTCTGCTAAGGCAGGAGCAGTTCCAAGCACTGGTTTTATTTTGACCTCTGTGTGTGTCTCCTCCTCGAGGAGCAGCTACAAGACCTGCAGAGGGCTCGGAATCCTCAGGCCACAGTGTGGTTCCTCCTTGGAACTGGGATGTCCTGCTGCTGGTGGGTCACCCCCCAGCACTGAGGTCCCTGGGGAGCCCTTTGAAAGCTGATCTCGGGTTGGACCTGAAAGGAGAACCCTCAGTTTGATGCTCCAAGAGCAGCTGCTTTATTTTCTGCTGCTTTGCACACACAAAGCACGCAAATCAACATCATGATGCACCTCATCCTTATGTTTTTTGGGGGAAAAAAGTGGCTAATTTAGGAGAAAGGGATTACTTAAAGTTGCACTGGGTCTTTTCACCCCCTGCTGAAAAAAGGGGGGGGAAGGAAAAAAGC
>VXAU01002664.1:63219-94169 GCA_013399695.1 Formicarius rufipectus | reverse complement strand
GCCCCGCCCCCCCGCGCTGATTGGCTGTCGCGCCGCCGCAGCCGCCGCGGGGCACGCCGGGATGTGTAGTCCGCCCGCGCACGCCGCGGGGGCGCGGCCCGCCGGCCAATGGGGAGCGGGCGCCGCGCGCGGGGCATTGTGGGGAGTGTAGTTCTGGAGGGGGCGAAGGGTTCTGCGGCGTTTCTGGGGTGGTTTGAGCAAATAATTAGACACGCGGAGGTGGAAGGAATAAAATATATGAAAGGGCACGCCAAATGTCATTAAATAGTCACACTTTAAAGAGGAAGAGAGAAGCTTCGGGGCTGGAGCGTGTGCAGGGAAGGAAAGGGAGCTGGGAAGGGGCTGGAGCAGCAGGAGGGGCTGAGGGAGCTGGGGGGGCTCAGCCTGGAGAAAAGGAGGCTCAGAGGGGACCTTCTGGCTCTGCAAGTCCCTGCCAGGAGGGGGGAGTTGGGGAGGGTAGGGCTCTCACCCAAAAAAAACAAGCGACAGCACAAGTGGAAACGGCATCAAGTTGCAGCAGGAGAAGGTCGGGTTGGAAACGGGGATAATTCCTTCCTGGAAAGGGCTGTCCATCCCTGGCACAGCTGCCCAAGGCAGGGTGAGGGGGTCCCCATCCCTAGAGGTGCTCAAAATCCCTGTTGATGTGGCATCTGGGGACACGGGGCAGTGGCAGCGTCGGCACTGCCGGGTTAACACTCGGACTCGCTAATCCTGGGGGGTCTTTCCCAACCCAAACAATTCCCTGATTCCATTTCCTCGTGGAAAACACTCGTTCTTCCCTCGACAGGAGCCCAACAGCTGCTGTTGACCTTTGTAACAATGAAGGACGGGAAACCTGGAAAATCCCGAGGATTTGTGGGGATAAATCCAAGGTCGTTCCGGGCTGGGGGCTCAAGTGGGGGGCACCCGGAGCCTCCTCCAGAATCCTCTTCCCGAGATTAGTGGAATAACAAGTGTCTGGAGCTTCAAATGCCGGCGAAATTGTTTGGGGGATTAGGATCAATTCTCCGAGGAAGAGCAGAGGGACAGCAAAGAGACAGGGAGGAGGCAGGGAAAGGACTCAGGGAATAAAAGGGAGGTTTGGGGAAGGAGGAGGACAGGCAGCACGTTCAAACAGTGATAATAAAGGAGATAAAGGCGGGCCATAAGTAGGTTTTCCTTCCAAGGAGGAATTATGAAATACACCTTAAAAAAATCCCTGATTATTCTGTGCAGGGAAAACCACAAACATCCCGTTTTGCCGCTCCTCTCTGTGATGGGGGGATGATGTTTTTCCCTGTTCTCTCTCCACCTGCACAACCAATTCCTGTTTTGGGGCTAATTCACCACTGAGCCCCTTCCCTGAGCCACAAATGTGCTGCAGCTCTGGGTGGAAAAGGGGCAGGAAAGGGGCTTGGGGCAGAACCTGCCTCTGGTCGCGTCTGGGGAGGGGGGGTGGTGTGAAAAGTGGAGCAGGAAAGAGGAGAAAACCGGGATTTAATCATTTCTTGGTTGTTTTTCCTGCTCAAATCAAGCTGTTCCAGCGTCACCTCTCCCTGCCAGGTCACAAAACCCAACTGTGCTCAGGACTGGGGAGACGAGGAGGGAAGAGCCATCCCAGGGAGCGAACCCATTGCCGTGCGGGTACCGTGTCCCGACAGTCAATAATCATTAGCTTGGTTAATTAACGGGGCTGCAGCTCAAACCTCCTCCCGACCCCGCCCGGCTCCAGCAGCGATGTTTTCCTGCTCCCTCCTTATCCCGGGAGCTCCGAGGCCGATCTTTGCCCCAGACCCCAACCTGTCACTCGGCTTCGTTCCCTCCTGCTCCGCCCGCGGCCCCGAACGAGCTCAGAAGGGAAAATGAACTCGTTTTGCTGCCGCGAAGGCTCCATAAGGCAACTCTCCCTCCTCCAAAGGTTCCATCCCGTCCTTCCCGAGGCAGAGAAAACTCTGCCATGAATATGGATGATAACCCAAATCCCTCTGCACGGGAAACCCCCCTCCCTCCCCTGGCAGCTCCGCCGGATAATTGATACAGTCCCTAATGTTGACACACGAAATGTTTTGTAACAACAGAGGGGAGAGAATCTGTTTATCTAAAACCACATTTGGAGTGACATAAGACTATCACTTTTTTGGTTAAATACCAGAAAGAATATCAATTCTTTGGCTGATATCAATCCAACCAGATCCACTTCGACTGACAACTCCCTGGATTGGGGAAGGAGGGGGGTTGTTGTTTCCCCGGAGCAGCGACTGTTCAGGCAACAATGATGTTTCTTTTCCTTCCACACTTTTTTTGGGGGGGAGAGGGGGAACAAACCCCACCTCAGACATTGCTGCCCAAGGCCTGGAAAAGGGACGTGCTGGGTTTGGCTGGGGAGGGTTCGGCAGCAGGGGTGGCTTCTGCGAGAAGGTGCTGGGAGATCCCCCCTCATCCTTGGAGCCAAATTCCAAGGATGCTGGACAAGGCTGAGCCCACCAGTGATGGTGGTAGAACCTCTGAGATAAAATACGGGAGAAGGAAGGGGGAAAACTGAAGAACAACAGTGAGAGAGAGGAGTGAGAATTTGTGAGAGGGACACCTTGCAGACCCCCAGGGCAGGGCAGGGCAGGGCAGGGCAGCAGGAGGGGCAGGAGCTGCTCCAGGTGCCAAAGCTGAGATTCCTTGGAAGCCCATGGGGAAACAGATGTGCTCATGGAGCCCGTGGAGCTCCACGGGGTGCAGACACTCCCAGGGAGACCCCACTCTGGAGCAGGAAGGAGGCTGTGACCCCACGGGAAGCCCATGCCTGGAGCAGGGTCCTGGCAGGACCTGTGGAGAGAGGAGCCCACGCTGGAACCACCTGCTCCGGGAGGACTGAGCCCTTGGAAAGAGGGATCCACATGGGAGCAGCTCCCGGAGAACTGCAGCCCGAGGGGAGGACTCAAGTGGGAGAAATTCATGGAAAACTGTCTCCCATGGGAGGGACCCCACACTGGAGCACGGGAAGAGTGTGAGGAGTCTGCAGAGGAAGGAGCAGACGAGGTGTGATGGTCTGAGCACAGCCCCCATTCCCTGTGGGACACAATTCAGGAGGGTCCAGAAGGAAGGGAGGGGTGATTTAAGATTTGGGTCTATTTCTTATTGCCCTGCCGTGATTTGATTGACAAATTCCATTTCCCTAATTGGCTCTGTTTGCCTGCCACAGAGACCAGGGGGTGACCTCTCCCTGCCCTTATCCCAATCCATGAGCCTTTCCTTGGATTTCCTCTCCCTGCCCAGCTGGGACACCCACCCAGGACCCCCCCAAGGGGGTCTCTGAGGGCCACCCCACACGTGCCAGCTGGGAGTGGGGATGGGCTTCCTGCTGGCTCCGGGAGGGACTCACAGGAACATTCTTCCCTGTCAGCTTCCATCTGCAAAGCCAGATTTGAAGGGAACTCGGGGCGGGCAGCGAAACTCCGGCTCGGAACAACACCAAACCCAGCCAGTTCTTCCTGCAGGGATGGGAATTCTTTGCCTCAATCCCGAGTCTGTGCTTAAGGTGTCCTGGTTATGGTAGCCAGGATCAGTCTGTCACTGGTGGGTGTGTGTTCTAAACCCTCTGTGGCACTTTTCTCATGACCTGCCCACCAGGGCCCATTGGCAGCAGCTGCCCAGGGCACACCCCACCCCTCAGGGCAACGGGGGGTTTTGGGAACTTCTGTGGGATCAGGAAGTGTTCCTGTCCCCACACCCACCTGAGGGGTCACGTCTGCTAATGGGACATCAGGGATGCCAAAAATATGCGAGGATTGACCTCAAAGAGTAAATCACCCCTTGGGGAACTCCCCACCCTGGGGGAGGGACTGGGCGTTCCCATCTGAGCCCAAGCACAGATAAGTTGGGGTTTGGGGACTGGGATCTCTGGTCAGACCCAGAGGAGGAGCAGAGCCTCACCAGGACTGGCACTGCCCCCAGACTGCCCCCAGCATTGTCACCAGCAGGTTCCTTCCTTTCTTCTTACCTTGAACTCCGGTGCCCCCCGTGGTGCTCAGCACAGGGGTTGGTGAGCTCCATCCTGCTCGTGCCCCCCTGGCCTGGGCTGCACAGCTGCTTTTGTGCCACAAATTAACCCTCCCTCTGTCTCAGTATATTTGGTGATCTTTTATTAAATTGTTCTTCTGCCTTGCAATCCCATTCTGAGTTGGGATTCATTTCTCCTGCAGGTTTAACTCTAAACCAGCACATAAAGCAGGCAGAGACACCCCATGGAACCACACCCGGACGTTCCAGCAGCACTCCAGGCTTTAAATCCTCCTTTTTTCCCCACTCCCAGACTCCAGTTCTCTCCTCTCTGCTCCTCCCCCTGCTGCCTGGGGAAGCCAGTTATCCCAGGACAGATCACCCTCCCAGAGGTCACAGCTCAGAGCCCTGATCCCACAAAACAACGTGCCAAAGGTTTCCCCCCAGCACCCTCCAGCCCAACCGGGCTCTCGGGGTTAACATGATCCCCCCAGACAGGTGCTGGGCTCTGCAAGGGCCTGGATCCAGCTGGATGAAAAAATAAACTGGGATTAGAGCCACCAAAACTCTTCTGGTGGAGCAGCGAAGTCATTTACAGGAGCTTAAGGGGAGTTCGAGAAGGGCAAGGCACGGGTGGGGGAAGAAGCAGGTGCTGAGGAGGCAAAGGGCTGTGGTGGGAGGTGGGAGGGGTTGCAGAAGGGTTGGGCTGTGGGGCAGTGCAGGGGAGAGGGAGGATCATCCTCACAGAGTCCCCTTTTTCCTGGGAGCAGCAGCGCGGATGGAGCTGGATTTTCCCAGCAGATACTGATCTCCCTGGGATCTGGGATGTGACAGGAGCTCTCCTGTGCCCTCCCTCCAGGACACTGCACTGGGGCCTCTCTGCTCTACTCAGCTCTTGATTTTCCCCAAATCCCCAGGAATGCAGGGGGAGAGTCAGAATGTGCAGCAAGGGAGCTGCAGGCAGATAAAATAATGGAATTTAAGTTGGAAAAGCCCTTTGAGATCATCCAACCCAACCATTCCCCCAGTCAAGGCCACCACTGACCATGTCCCCAAGTGCCACATCCACATGGCTTTCAAACCCCTCCAGGGATGGGGGCCCCAACAGTGCCCTGGGCAGCTGTGCCAGGGATGGGAAGACCTTTCCAGGAGGAATTTCCCCACTATCCCACCTGGCCCTGCCCTGTCCCAGTTCCCTCTGCTCCTGTCCCTGTTCCCTGGAGCAGAGCCCAACCCTCCCCCAGCTCCACCCTCTGATCCCCCAGGACCATCCCAGCCAAGCTCCAGGGTCACTCAGCACAAAACACGCCTTGAAGACACACCCAAAACACCTGAGAGACTCTCAAACCCCTCCAGGTGCTGCGACCACCTGAGCCAGGACCCATATGTGGGATGAAACTCAAGGTTCTGGGGCTTGGGGAGTGTTAAGGAGCTGGAAAAGCTGCTGGAAGAGTTGGCCACCATCATCCTCCCTCAGAAAACAAACAGATAAATGTCACTCACTGTCCAAGTGCCATCAGCACAGACGCTGTTGTCAAGAAATCAGAAGTATCTAGGAACAGCTTGAACAACTTTTATTATTTTTTTTTTAAAGTGCTTAAAACGTAAATAACAAGCTCTTTATAAACATTAGTTGCAACTAGTAAAACATGAAACGCACAGAACCCACTCCCTTGGAACCTGAAGTCCAAGGAAATCAACAACTCCAAAGCCCCCTGGCGCTTCTTTTCCCACTCTGGGATGTATTTCCACCCCACATTTCTGACATGGGACACACGGTGGTGGTTTCTTCACGGGCCAGTCGTGGGGCTGAGTCTGCACTTTGAGAACCCATATCCCTTCAGGTTTGTTCCAGTTTAAGGATAAAGCCCTGGTGGTTCCTCTGGTCCACGATGTGACCAGAAGGACCAGTCAAAGAGAAAAGAAAGCGCTTGGCCAAAGTTCCTGAAAAGCAAGAAACCCATTTGTGGGTTCCTGACACCCAAAGCAGAGCAGCAGGACCCTGCTGGAACCTCGTGGAGCAGCTGGAGCGCGGAAAAACAACGTCCAAGGGAAAGGCAGAACCACAGAGGAATTGTTATGGCTGTGTTTAAACTGGAACCAGGGAAAAGTTGCTGCTGGTCCAGCAAAGCCTTCTGGCCTGCTGGGCTCAGCAGAGCTCAGAGCGAGGCCCCAACACAGAGCAGGAATGCTGCTCCTGCCCTTGGGCTTGCAAAGAAATCACTAAATACAGAGCTTCAGATCACTAAATATGGAGATAAACCCCAGACAGAACACGGGCAACTTCAGAACATTTCCACCCCCCGCCCCCAGTTCTTTTGCTTATCCCTTCCCTCTAGGAGAAAACACTGAGGTCCTCAAGACCGTTTCCCTCGGGGACCTTCCAACAAGAAATGAAACACTCTGGTTTCAGTGCTGTTGTGTAGCCAAGCTGCTGCTCTTGTGGACAGACTAAATCTGGGTGGTGGTGGGCAAAGCCCCCCATTTTGAGGACAGTGGGGAGGAGAAACAGAGAACAGAGACAGGAGCATCTCTAGGATGCCTTCTCCTAAACACAGGTCGATTTGTAGATACCTCTGGACTTCTAAACACTCGAGGACAGACACAAAACATCCATCACTGCTCGTTCCTTCTGTAGCTCCTGTCTCACATCCAGTGCCAAGGGACCTGGGCCAAACTCTGCCTTGGCCCTTGGAGATGGGAGGAAGCAGGTATTGCTGGAAAAGCAGGTGATGGGAGTAGGTATTGCTGGAAAGGCAGAAGATGAGGAAGCTCTTATTGCTGGAAAACAGGAGAGAGAGGGAATGGGTATTGCTGGAAAGGCAGATGAGGAAACAGCCATTGCTGGAAAGGCAGGAGATGAGAAAGCACCTATTGCTGGAAAGGCAGGAGATGGTGGGAGAAACTATTGCTAGAAAGGCAAGAGAGAAGGAAGCACCTGTTGCTGGAAAGGCAAGAAATGAAAGGAGGTATTGCTGGAAAAGTAGGTGATTGAAGGGGCAAGTATTGCTGGAAAGGCAGGAGATGAGGAAGCACCTCTTGCTGGAAAGGCAGGAGATGGAATGGGCAGGTATTGCTGGAAAGGCAGGAGATGGAAGGGGCAGGTATTGCTGGAAAGGCAGGAGAGAAGGAAGCACCTCCTGCTGGAGAGGCAGGAGATGAAGCAGCACCTCTTGCTGGAAAATGAGGAAGCCCCTCTTGCAGGAAAGGCAGGAGATGAGGAAGCACCTCTTGCTGGAACGGCCACACACCCGCTGAGCTCTGAGGAACTTCACATATTCAATTGCAAAACATTCAAGCTTTGGAGAAATAAAAGGCAGAGCTGACTAAGGCAGAAGGGGCTGAGGGAGGTGGTGAGACACGAGGGAAGAGGAGGAGAAAAGGCAGGGAGGAGGTGCAGGCAGATCCTTGGAAACACTGGCACTTGTGTGTGGGGAGCACCTCCAACGCCAACGCCGTCCAAGGGAGCAGATGTTTTTGGGGAGGGGGGAGCCAGGGCGGGATTCTCCTGTGAGATTTTGGCTCTCTCCCTCCCCCTTATTAATGCCCACCTGAGCCACACCTGTCCCTTCTCCTGGCCCACATTCCCGTGCTGTGCTGCTTCCCCAGGGCTGGACTGCATTCCAGCTGTCCACAGCTCCTCCCTGCCCCTCTTCGGCTCAAGGGAAGAGCTTCTCTTGGCACTTGGAATCTGCTGCTCAGGCCATGGGATCTGATTCTACAGGCAGAGAGGTTTTCTGGGGCTTTCTGAAATGGGAGAAACATCTTCTCTTTGACCTTCACATCTTATCCCAAAAACACACATGGAGGATGAATCATAGAGACAGGAGGAACAGCTGGAGAAGTGCAAACCCTCAGATTCTTCCCTACAAGGGGCCAAGGCAGGTGGGAGTGGAAGTTCATGGCTGGTACCTCCCCAGGTAACAAATCCTCCCCCTCATCCAATGGTCTACCCAGACAGGCCCAAATCTCCTCCTCTCCTGACCCAATACTATCTTTATCCAGCTGGATTTAGTTTTGGCATGTCTGGCCTGCTCTTCCTCCCCATGTCATCTCCTAATCTCTCTGCCTCCCACATCCCATGAGCTTCCTGTGCAGAATTCCTGCCAAGGACCCAAAGTACCTGCACACAGGGGTGGGAAGGCTCTGTGTGTAAAAATAAACTCACTTTTTTCGGATGAGCAGGAAAACAGACAAGAAACCTGCCCCAGATGGGTGGGGTGGAAGTGAGAAGTGGATTCCAGAGCCTTTCTGGGTTGGAAACTGCTACTGTCCCATGGCAAAAGGCACAGCTTTTCAAAGTCAGGGCATGCATTGAAGAGGGAAGGAGGAAAGAGTAGGAAGGTTTTAAATGAATCCAGTAACTTTGCGAGGTAAGAAGTGGGAGAAGATGCCTTGCATGTCCCACACCAACCAACCAACCCTCCACCTGCACCTTCCCTATCCAAAACCCTGGCAGGATGAGAGAGGGAGAAACATCGTTCCTATCCCCTCCCACAGCACCTCCAGACCCAAACCTGTGTCATCAAACCACGTAACTCAGAGCCCTGTGGATGGTCACTCCATGGTCAGCAGCTGGAAGCACTCAGCTCCCAACAGAGCCAGGCCCAAGAGATCCAGTGTGGATGTGATCCATGGATGGATCCATGGATGGGATCCGTGGATGGGATCCGTGGATGGATCCGTGGATGGGATTCGTGGATGGATCCATGGATGTGATCCATGGATGGATGCATGGATGGATCCACGAATGTGATCTGTGGATGGATCCATGGATGGATCCATGGATGTGATCCGTGGATGGATCCATGGATTCAATCTGTGGATGGATCCATGGATATGATTCACGGATGGATCATTGATGGATCCGTGGATGTGATCCATGCATGGATCCATGGATGCTATCTGTGGTTGGATCCATGGATGCGATCTGTGGATGTGATCCATGGATGGATCCATGGATGTGATCCATGGATTTGATCCACGAATGTGATCCATGGATGCTATCTGTGGATGGATCCATGGATGCGATCTGTGGATGGATCCATGGATGTGATCCGTGAATGGATCATGGATGGATCCATGGATGTGATCCACGGATGGATCCATGGATGCGATCCAGCGGGAGCAGTGCTTGGCACTGACACTGCCTGGAAGGACTCCTGCCAGGACTCCTGGACTGTGGGCTGTGACAGGGAGTGTTTGGTGGGTGCCTGATCCCACACAAGGCGTGCAGAGGTGACCATGTGGTCAGACATCCATGGGCTTCGGTCCAAGGGCATTTTCCTGTTGGGAACGACAGCCCAGAGCCAACGGTGGGGGCAAAGCTGTGGAAAGCAATTCCCGTGGGATGCTGAGCTGTGGTTTATACATACAGGAGTCCCTCCAGGGCACAGCCAGGATGGGCATGGGGTGGGATGCAAGAAGGTCTCCTGGAGCCCTCATGGTGCACAAACCACCACTGGCCCTTCTCTTCCATGTTGCAAGTTGAGTTTTGAGGAACAGAGGTGGTGTCACCACATGGAGCGAAGGAGCCAACACAGCTCATGGCCAGGCAGTGCCACGGGATGGAGTCCCTCGTGGCCTCCAAATTCACTGCTGGCCCTTCGTGTAGCTTCTCCCAGTGGTCAGGAACTGGCACCAACTGGAGGTGGCTCTTCAGGCACAGACCCTTCATCTGAGGGGGTAAGTGGGACAGGGAGGGGAGGAGGCATCCAGCAACAGCCCTGCTCTGCAGTAACGTGCTGGGAGAACTGGGCTGGGTTTGATGTCAGCAACCAGTTCAACCCCACCCTCCAGTCAGGGGACACCACTTTGGCAGAGAGATGAGGAAGAGTGTGGGCAGAAGAGCAGCAGCAGGATGAAGTCACGGGTGAGGTGATTTCCAGCTGTCCAATGTCCATGGGCCACTGAAAGCACGGGCGAGGTGAGAGCCTGAGGAGATGGCACTCGGTCACAACGGAAGGAACCTGAGGAGGCATCTGCCTCCCGTGGAGGGCTCTGTTCCTCCCCATAGGGTGGATGAGTGCCCATCACCCTACAGTTCCCCGGAGCCAGAGCTGGGAGAAGCTTGGGCTGGGAAGGAGCAGATCAACTCTCCTGCTAAACTCTGCAACAGAAGCCACTGGAGGCCTCTTGGAAGAGGAGGGGGGAGTGCAGGGACGTTTGCGGTGGGTTTTTTGGAGAAGGGCTCTAGGCAAGGGCTGCTGGTCTCTGGGGACAACAGGCTACTTGGCATTGCTGTCCCCCAGAGGGATCTGGAGGAGCGTGGGAGACTGCTCCATGATGCGGACCAGCAGCTGGTCGATGTAGTTCTCCAGTTCCTGGATGTGCTCCTCCTTCCTGCTCAGCTCCTCCTCCCTCTGCAGCAGGAGCTGGATGAGCTCGTCGTGGGTCAGGTGGTAATACTTGGCTGACTGGTCCAGCCCGGTGGGGTCCTGTGGTGGGAACCAAGAGGAACATCGAGTGAGTCGAATGAAAACCTCTGCTCCCCTTAATGTTTGCACGGTGCAGCAACCGCCAGAGCAATCCCATCTTTGTGTCTGTCTTCTCTCCACATCTGGAAAGGCTGGAGCAGGACTTGGGAAGCAGGACCCACGCAGACCTCATCCCAGTAAAGCTGAGATGCTCACAACCCACAATCTGAACCACCTGTGGCACCACAAAGCGTGCAGCAGGGTTGCCCTGGTCTAGTGGAAGGTGTCCTTGCCCATGGCAGAGGGTTGGAACAAGATGGTCATTAAGGACTCTTCCAACCTCTGGTGGTTTTCACCCGGTGTCCACCCAAACTTCCAGGCCTCCCCTTTCCCAGAGGGAAAGGAAAAAGGAGAAAAGGCAAAAACCACACAACCCAAACCATTCCATGATTCTGTAACCAGGGATTCACTCCCACACTGCACAATAAAACTCCCCCAAACCAAAGCAAGGAACGGGACGACAACGATGGGGTGAGAAGGTCCAGAGACCAGGTCTTGGAGGAAGGGAGGCTGCAGGGAGTCCGACCTCCATCCTGAGCAACCAGGATGCAGGATTAATACCCACCCTGTGGCAGGGCCCTGTTCTGCCCCCGCCAGCCCCAGTTGTCTGCCCCTGTGCCCCCAGCTGTGGAGCACCTGGGGCAGCTGTGGGCACAGCTCTCACCTCGGAGGTGGTGGGTTCCTACCTTCAACTTCTTGGGCTCCGTTTTCTCCAGGTGGGAGGACGGGGCCACGGGCTGGACGCTGCTCGTGGTGACTGTCTTCAGCCTCTCCAGGCCGTTGCTCAGTGCTGTGGTCAGGCTGGACCTGTGCTGCTGCTTCTTCTCACTGGAGACCTCCTGCACGGCGGCGCTGAGGGGCTTCACCGGGTGGGGACTGGGGACAACAAGGTTGGACAGTTACAACCCCCTCCCGAGCTCGGAGCGACGCTGCTGCCTCTCCCCGTGGACTTCATGGAGGTGGAAGCCACTTAGAAACTTCAGACCCAGCTAAACCCTCTGTGTCTGAGCTGCCCCAAGCTGTCCTGCTCCGAGGAGGAGGGGGAGGAGAACCAGCGCCGTGCGGAGGAGACAGCCCATGGAGACATTTCCACCCAGAGAGGAGATAAGGAGCCCCAGGACGTGTGTTTGGCTGAGATACAGGACAGGCCCTGTGCCCACACAGTGCTCAGTCTCCACCAACCCCACAGGCTGCCCGGGGTTGGTGCCCATGGGAAGACCTAACCCAGGCCCAGTGTAATCAGGGGCTGCTGCATCTGCTGCCCAGGTGGGCATTTTGCTGTCCAGGAGCCCCCAGAATTAGACTAGGGGGGTCACCACTGATGCTTCAGTGATGCTCCAGCCCAAGAGTTGGGCTCCACCTGCCTGCAACCCACCACAGAATTTGTCCCCCTCCACTAGGCCAAAGGGGAGAGTGAGTAGTCAGACGAGCCAGTTAATATTTTAAATTATTTTGCCTCGTTCTTCACCCCAAAGGGTTTTTTTTCTGGACTTGGCCAAAGTCTGTTCACTTTTCAGCAGGATGGAAAGAGAAGTGACCTGATTCTACCTTCCTGCAAGGAACAGGCACACCTGTGCCCCATCCTTGGGGTGGAAAGATCCCAACATCTGCCCTGGAGCTCAGCTCTGCTCTGATGGGGTGCAGCAGCCACCTTGCCAAGGGTGACCATCCCAACTGCTCTGTGTCCAAAGGGCGCCGCTGTCCTCGTGCCTTGTCCATGGTGGTGAGATCAGAAGGTTCCAAACCATCTCCACGTTGTGCTGATGGTCTGGAAGTCCTCTTCAACCACGGTGGTGCCTCCTGCCATCCATATGTTAGGAGGGGACAGCACTGGTGGCCACTGACCGGTTCCAGCAGGGCAAAGGAGCAGCTTCCTTAGTGAGGAGAAGAGGAGGGGCAGCACTGACCTCTCCCCTCTGGTGCCCAGGGAAGGGCAGGAGCTGTGCCAGGGCAGGGGCAGGGGGGATCTCAGGGAAAGGCTCTTCCCCCAGAGGGTGGTGGGCACTGCCCAGGCTCCCCAGGGCAGTGGGCACGGCCCCGAGGCTGCCAGAGCTGCAGGAGGGTTGGGATGATGCTCTGGGGCACAGGGTGGGGTTGTTGGGGTGTCCATGCAGGGCTGAGGGTTGGACTGGGTGGTCTTTGTGGGTCCCTTCCAGTTCAGGATACTCTGTGGTTCTATGACCTCTTGTCAGAGCTGTCCAAGCACGTGGACAGAGCCCAGGGTTCCTGAGCAGCTTGAAAGGATGAAGAGGGATCCCATGGACCTCAGTGGGAGGCCCACTGACAGAGTCAGGGCTTGGAGAAGTCGCTGTTCTGCACATGGATCTCAAGAACTCCCCGCTGGGGACCAAACCCTGCACCAGGAGAGCTGTAACCACCACGCCACAGAGGTCCAGCAGCTGTGAGGAGAACGTCTGGAGAGCCACCAGGACTCCTTATCACAGCCAGACCTGAAGATAAGCAGCCCCAAATGTCACCACCACCTCGTGCACCCCCACAGCCAGTGCAGGGACACCACAGCGTGTCCAGGCCGTGAGAGCAAACCCTGTGGAATGAAACCCACTTGTGATGCCAGTGGGGTGGCCTGGGTGCCTTCTGAAAGCAGGGGGACATTTCCCTCTGCAAATCTGGTGACAGCCCCCTGGCCAGTGGGGACAGTCGTTTCTGCAGAGCTGGGAAAGGTGTTTTTGACCATCAAATCACAATCCCCCCTGTGTCCTGCTGAGAGGGCGTTGTGTGCAGGGCTCTGCCCCCACCTCCTGTCACTCCGAGAGGACCCCCAAGCTGGAGACATTCCTCCACCTGCATCTGCCCCAGCATGGCTGGCACCAGGTTCTTCCAGGGCAGCAGGGGCTGTTTCACACCTCACAGCCAGGTCTGAAGTCCTGATGGACCCACCAAGAGGCTGGACCTGTTTCCACCCGCTGGTTGGTGAACGTGAACTTGAGAGAAGAACCAGTCGGTCAAACTGCATCTCCGAGTGGATCCAAGTCTAGGATGGAGCTTAACAGGTCAAGGTGAGACCTCTCAGGGTGACAGTGGCCCAGCTCTGTCCCCCTCTCTGAGCCAGCCTTGCTGTGTCCCAGCTTACACAGACACTCCTGAGGTCACTGCTGAGCACAGAGAAAAAAATTCCTCCAAAATGAAGTCTTTATGATCCCATTACAATGCTCCTCACAGAGAAGGAGACAACAAAGGACAAATCCAAGGGGATCAATCTGTTGTGGGTGGAGCAGCACACCCACCTGAGGGTCAGATCTCCATGGAGAAGGGTCCACAGGGACAAGGGGAATGACTGAACTGATCAGATGTCCCAGGTCTATCCGTGGCTGTGCCAAGCCACTCTCCGACCTCCAAGGGCTCTACAAGGATAAATCACTGGCACGTGATTTAACCTGAAACCTCAGAAGGTGGTGGTTCTGCTGCACCCCTGGCATGAGGAAGGCCCAAAGCAGCATGTGCCAACATCACCATGGCACCTGTGATGTCCCCAGTCCTGTCAGTGCCATGACAGGCTGGAACAGGCACACAGTTCCTGAAGGATGGATGAGGAGCTGCACAACTGCTGGACCCCTCCAAGGCCATGGAGTCCCCAAGGGATGGTCACAGGCTGTCCCTGAGGTCCCACCTGTCCCAGGGATGTGACCAAAGGCACCTTCCCAGCAGTGAAGGCACCATCCCACCCTTCCCCAAAGAGAAAAGGACCCTCCTTTTGTCCACATTCCTGAGTATCCACACTCCAAGCACCCACCTTACCCACCAGATGACCAGCAGAGTTCTCTGGCCACTTGGGAAGGGGACATGGGACCCCACAGCCAGTCTCCAGCTTTCCTGAGAAGGACACACACACAACCCTAGCATATCAGACTCCCAACAATCCACACCAGGCACCAGCTCCTCCTTTACCTGATGGAAGAAAAAGACACTTTTGGGCCAGAAGATGTCCCCAAGGCCAAGCCTCAATGCCTGCTCCAAGGTTAAAGTCTTTCCTTTTTTCCTTCCACCTTTTTTTTCTACCATATATCCTCTCGTCCATGTGCCATCCTAACAGGAGACAGTTCTAGGGAAGGGAAGCATGGCCATAGAGACCTGGAAGAGGGTCCTTCCAGCTTTCCTCTCTTCCCCCATGACAACTGCCACATCTCCTCAGTCTCCTAAAGCACTGCAGAACCTCAGAGCTTTCCAGAAACACCTGGAAACTCTTCAAAGGCTCTTCAATTCTAGCAGCAGGTATCCAAAACACGGTAGAGGAACCAGAGCAGAGAAGTTCCAGGACTTCTCAGCTGTGTATTAGCACAGAAGCCAGCACTGATATGAGGACCAACCCTCAGGTCCAAGCCCATTTCCATCCCACAGGCCAGCCCGGCCTTGGATGGATGCACAGCCAACCCTGAAGATGACCACGAGCTCATACTATCAACATAGAGAGCCTTGTGCTTCCCTCATTGACTCATTTTCCCCTTTGGCATTGCAGGACACTTCTCTTTCCATGAAACATAACAAGGTTCAGGAGGTTTTTGTATTCCACCCCGAAAATTTGGAACAAGGCTATCTCTTGGAGGATGAATAAGCCAATTAAAAATTATTTGAGGGTCTGGCCTAAATAGGAAGAAAACCTATCTTCTAACAGCCCCAGCTTTTGCTGGTCTTTGTTCCCAAGATCATTTTGCTCCTCAAGCCCATGTCCAAGCGCAGGAGGGATCCCATGCAGAAGGGCTGGAGCTCAGCTGGCCCATTCTCCTGCCCTTTCTGTCCCCAGGGCTGTGACCAATATTGTTCTTGGGCCAGGTGGGATTTCACCATTTCAGTGCCCCCGTGAAGCTCCATCTGCCTCAAGGTGAGGCTTGATCAGTGAAGCTGATCAAGTAAATCCCTACTAGAGCTTAACAAATCACCACAAGAGTTTGATCCTTGGGCAGAGCGAGCCCAGGACAACCTTCTCCTGCCCAGGAGTACCAGGAAAACCTGAGGAGCTGAAGGACACAGAGCAAGGCTCCATGCCCAAAACTCACCATCTTTACTTCACAGCTTCTACAAGCCCACGACTGGCCTGGGAGGAGGAACATCCCCTTCTTTCCACCACGGTTCCCCCCTTCCCATTCCCATTCTCCTCAAGGCTAAATCCCACTTGCTCACAACCAATGGGCATCTCGGCAGGAGGGAGGGGAGAACTTTGCCCTGGTGAAACCACTCCCTTTTTTTTTGGCTATGGAGAGAAGAAGGTTTTTAGTACCCACTGGCCATTCCAAAGGAGAGAAACTGAAGCTGAATGACTGGAAAGGGAAGGGGCAGCAGCTGGTGCACATGCCACGAGGGAATCAGGAGAGCATCAACAGCTGGAAGCTCTCCTGGCAGGCATGGGGAAGGCATTTATTCTGCAAGCATGGGAGAGATGATGGAGCCAAAACCAGCGGTGAGGGAAATGCGGGTGCAGGGGCTCAGTTTTCAGCTGGGGCAGGTTGTGGGTGCGTCTCAAACCATTTGCCCTCATTAGGGAAAACACAGGACAGCAGTGGCCGTGCCCTGCCGTGATCCCAGAGAGCCAAAGGCTCCCAGCAGCTCAGGCTGGACTCTTTGGGACCACGGGAAGCTGAGGGAAGAGGACCTGTGGCAACACACGGAGCGGCGTCCTCGGCGCCGCTGGCACCGCGCCGGTGTCCTCTCGCCATCCCCCTGCCAGGAGCTGGAGGGAGACAGGCCTTCACCTCCACCAAACACACCACACCCTTCGCCTTCCCCCGGGGGTGCTCACCTGGTGGTCTGCTGCCAAAGGGGCTTCTCAGCCGGCTGTGTCTCCCTGGGCAAAACCACGAGCGCTGCGGGCTGCGCATCCCCGGGCTGCGGCAAAGGGCAGGGCTGGGCGGCGGCGCGGCTGGCGGGCACCGCGCGGCACGCGGCAGGGCACGGCACGCCAGGCCGCTCGGGGTTAGTGGCAGCCTCGAGGGAAGGGGTGGTGGAGAGGGCCAGGGGCTGGCTGGCATGCGGGAAGGAGGGCTGCTCGAGCGGGGTGCCAGCGGGGTTAGTGAGCGGGAAGCGTCGCCCGAGGGCTTCCTCGTGGAGCTTGGCCAAGCGGAGCTTTCCCTGCTCAAGGTTCTCGGGCAGCGCCGCTTGAGCAGGGAGAGGGGCCGGGGGTGTGTCCACGAAGGGGTTGCTTGGGGAGTTGGGGCTGAGTGCCAGAGTGAAGGGGTTTCTGGGGGCTTTCTGCTTGTGCCGCTCCTCTGCCCTATCTGGCTCCCAGAAATCGGCCTTCTTGAAGTCTATCCTGCCGTCTGCTGGGTGCCACAGCACCTCGGGCTCGCTGTGGGGGGGTCTGCCCTGCTCTGCCTCCTGCTCTGCCACTGGCACGGGGGCACAGGGCTCAGGCTGGTGTCCCTCTTGCCCCTCACCATCATCCCATGCCGTCTTTGGCTGGGCTGGGCTCTCCCCACGTGCTAACCTTGGGCTGAGACCAGTGGGATGACCAGCTGACTCATGCTCCTCCAGAGCCATCCAGGACATTTCTGGCTGGCCCAGGTCTAGCTTGGAAGGTGGGTTTAGTCCTGAAATACTGAGCTCCTCAGGGAGTGGCTCCTGCCTGGAGGCCATCTCCCACTTGGCACTGTCTGTGGCCTCTGCCTGAGGGGATAATGGGGCCTGGCTCCAGCTCTGCACAGCCCCCGACGGGCCTGATCCATCCAGGGAGAACTTGGATGCACAAGTCTCAAACTGCTCAGCCACATCCGTCTCATTCATCTCCGACGAGTCCTCCCCCTGAGAGATGTCCCCTTTGCCCAGCTCGCTGGTTCTCTCCTCCAAATCAGCTGCCAAGTCCACAGGTTCAGCATCCTTGGAGACCAAAAACTCTCTCCCGGCTCTGGCTGTGTCCACTCCCAATGCGGGTGGGCTGGGGGATGGCAGGACTGGGGGCTCGCTGCTCACACGGCTCCTGGGCAGCTGCATGTCTGCTGTGCCTTCCCCTCGCTCCTCCTCCTCCTCCTCCTCCTCCTCCTCTTCCTCCCCATCCCCACCAGCACCGGCAGCCGCAAACCACCTGGGGGGCTTGGGGGGCGGCACGGCCACTCTCTCCTCCTGCTCCCGGCTCCCTGCCCACGGCGAGAGGACCACGTGCCTCTCCTGGATGTCAGAGCTGAGCTTCACGAGGCCCTCACCGGCCTCGAGCCGCATGCTGGCCTGGAGCCGGTACACCGACGTGCGGATGTCGAAGGCGGCGTCCTCCTCGCTCCCCGCCGGCACCCGCGGGGGCACGGCCGCCACGGCGCTGCCCGGCAGGGCCTCGGTGCCAAGCCGGTCAGGGAAGGGGGTGCCTGGCAGAGCCTCGGGGCTGAGCTGGCCAGGGAAGGGGCTGCTGGGCAGCAGGCGAGCCGCGGCGCCAGGGGCACTGCCCGCATCCAAGGTGCCATCGCCGAGCAAGGCTAAGGTGCTGTCCGGGGCTGCACACTCCTCACCCTTGGTGCTCCCCGAGGGCTCGGCAGCGGTTTCGGTGGCTATGGTCATCCAGCCGTTCGTCCCCGCGCCGGAGGATCCCTCCGTGGTGCTGTCTCCTCCCTCCCCGGTGCTGTTTGCAGCCGCTGGCGCTGTCAGAGCCTCTCTCTCCGCCGAGTTGCCCGCCACGAAGGCGGCCGTCCAAATCGTGGGCGTGCTGCTTGTCCTCCTCCTCCTCCCCGTGGCCCCCGCAGACACCGGACTCAGCACGTCCTCGATCACCGTCGCTTCCTGGGTGGTGCTCACCAGGTTGGCCCCCACGTCCAGGCTGGAGAAGTTGGTCCAAGGCCGCAGAGCTGAGGGTATTTCAGCGCCCAGCTGTGGGTCGGCCGCTTCGAACCCTTTCTCGTGGGCTGGCTTGGACGCTCTCTCTGCCGGGCTGGTTGCGCCGGGGTCATCGATGAAGGCCATGCCCTCCGCTGCCAGGGAGGCCAAGAAGTTGTCCTTCTTGCCTTCTGGTTTGAGCCTGCTGGTGGCAAAGGCATCGAAGGTGTCGTCCCACTCCGAGAGCAGTGGTGGGACGGTGGGCTCAGTGTCCAAAGGAGGAAGGTCTCCTTGGGATGGGGGAGTAGTTTCAGGAACGGGGACACCAACGCTTTTGGCTGGAGACTCCCTCTGTGGGTCTGTATGCCTTAGGGAGGCAGAGGGACTGCAATCCGCAGAGGAATTAAAGCTCCCAGCGACCTCTGGTGAAGCATGCGGCTCACACGGGGAACTAGAGAAAAAGTGAGTAGGTGAAGGAGAATTTAGTACCTGGTCAGCGAGGAGGTCCTCAAAGAAGGGATTGCTCTGCAGGGAATTGAGGAATGGGTTGGTGGGGGACAAGCATCCGGCCTGACTGTCTCCAGTAGCGGGAGGGAGGTTAGAGCTTGGCATGCGAGCGAGATGGGCAGGAGGAAACGGGGCGGGGGAGCAGGGAGGAAAATGAGAAGGAGCATCTGAGCTGGTTTCTACCTGAGGAGACACTTCCAGGCTGTGGAGGGAAGACAAAACAGTCCTCCTGGTTAATGCTGTGACAGAGCTGTGAGCACACACCACACACACCACAAACGCACCGGTTCAAGCAATGCAATGACCAAATACGTTCTCGGCTCTCGTTAGGCAGAGCAATGATTATGGAGCCAAGGTGTGGGAAGGGCATGCACAACATCAAGGAAAGGGCAGCCCTGCTCCTACAACAGCCCTCCACGTTCCCCTCTCTGCCTTAGCAAGCTCAAGAGCCCAGGAGGGTTTTCCCACCTCCTGCAGCTCACGGACTCGGCCCAGGTCTTTGTCCCGACGCTGGTGACCCAGCCAAGGGCAGGTTGTGCATGAGGGCTGGGCTCGTGGATTAGGATTATTTGAACCAGTAAAGTCCTTCCCAGTTTACCCCAGTTCCTTGCTTGCCAGCATTGCCAGGATGGCAGCAGACACGGTGCCCGCTCTGGCACAGGACTGGGGGGAGCACAGCTGCAGGGGCCAAGGAACAAGAGCCAAGCAGGAAGGAGCAGGATGTGACCCTGGCTCCGTTCTGGACTCTGCCCAACCTCCCACATGCCCTTTGTCATGTCACTTCTGGCCCAAGATCCCAAGATGCCTGGAATCCCTTGGGGAACCCCAAGAAGGAGGAAAGGATTCAGCACACCTGGAATTCAGACTGCCAGTCCCCTGAACCTCACACTGAGGAGGCCAAGGCTTTGCTGCCTTTCCAAGAGGGGCTACACTGACCTTTCACTGGGATTTCATTGACCTTCCTTTGGGAACAACTCCAGCAGTGCGCACCACCACTCCCGAGGAAGCCTCACCAGACTAAGTGGCTTTCATACCACAAAGTGCGTGGTGTGAAGACTCCCCACCCCAACTGGTGCTGCCACTGCCATGTTCCCACTTCCTAAGCCTCCATCCCCTTGACTCACCCTTGGAAGGAGCATTCCCACCTCCAGGATAGGGGCACTTGGCACTGGCACAGCCGGTAACTGATCCATCGGGACCGTGGCCACAACAGGCACGGCTCAGAGCCCCCAGTCTTGCTTTGGGAGGAACACGGACCTGGATCAGCCAGCACTGGGCATGTCCAAGTTTAACAAGGAAGGAACAAATGAATTGCTTTGCCATCATCCACAGGGTCTGCCCAGTCCTGGGGGTCCACCTTGGGATTTCCCTCCGCAACTGCTGGAAGGGATCGCAGGCAGCACCGGAAGATCAGAGCCAAACACAAAACCAGGCCCCAAAAAAAAGTTGCTTGGACAACTATTTTCATGTTATTGTGGCTGCACAAAATGCCTTGGAGACGTTTTAAAGCACAAAAATGCCACCTGGAGGCAAAAGTTAACGCCGTGTGATGGTGCAGTTGGTGTTGGCTGGTTCTGAAGTGAAGGGCGACGTGTGGAGCGCCCCTCGGACCGTGAGTGGTGCACCAACCACGTGGTCCCACTCCCCCACTCCTGGCAGCTTCACAGCCCCCCTCACGCATCATCCTCCAAGCAGCTCCTTGGAAAGGTGCCACCAATGGCACCACAACCCCCTTATCCCAGCTTTCAGGCAGATGACACGGACGGGAAGCGGCCGAGCGGGACGGGCTCAACTCCAGCACCCACCAAACACTGTGCCGGACACCCCTGGAGAAGAATTAGGAATTCAGGGATAAAAAAGGGGCCCAAACCCTTCCTTTGCACTCAAAGCTGTGCTCACTTGTGGGCAGACACAACTCGTGGGTGCCCTCTCCTGCTGTCACTAAGCAGTGGTGGCCATGCCCATCCTGGTCCCCAGACAGCCCGGCCGTGCTCCGACGTGTCTCCGTGTCCTCTCCTGCTTGGAGCAGGGTGGAAGAGCCACCGTGGGCAGCCAAGAATGCACCTCCACAGCTGACAGCCCCAGGCAGCCCAGCTCTTCACAGCTGTGCACAGATCTCCAGGAGAAGTGATGGGAGAAGCTGCTGGACCTTCAGGCACAAACCCACTCCACAGAGAGACCAGGAGCCAGTCTCTACATGGAAGACCAGCTCTCCTGGCATTCCCAAGCCAGGAATCAGCACGTGGTTGCACCTTTTTTCCCAACCACCCTCGAATTTAAGCTCCCCAAAAGAGCAGCACATTTGCTCCTGACCCAAGGTCCACCTGGGTGAACTCACAACATCCACAAATGGGTTTTACTGGAGCAAAACATGGCAAATGTTCCTTTCCAGCTGGAAAGGGAAGGTGGCAAGTCCAAGTTGGACCACCACAGGTGCTGCAGTGTCACATGCTGCTGCCCTACCTCTGCTTGTGCTGCTCCCTTGCTGGCATTGCTTCCATGCTTTGGTCCAGACCAAGATCCATCATTTGGGACTCTGCCCCAGCATCCTTCAGTGCTGAGTAAGACACCCAAGGCCTGATCCAGCTCTGCTGGGCTCCAGCACTAAATGGCTCCACAGCATTAATCAACTGCTGGTTCCTAATGAGCACTCATTGCTAATGACCTGCAGAGCTGCCAGAAGGCTGAGTGGGTGAAGTTCCTTCCTCAGGGGGTGGCTGATGCCAGAACAGCCCCTTGCTCCAAACTGCACCTGCACAGGTGGAGGACCAGCCCCCAGGGCTTTTCAAACCCACCCAAGATGATCCTGTCTTCATTCCCCAAGTCATCACAGGATCATGGAATGGTTTGGGTTGGAAGGGACATGAAAGATCATCCAGTTCCAACCCCCTGCTGTGGGCTGGGACACCTTCCACTAGACCAGGTTGCTTCAACCTGGCCTTGGACACTTCCAGGGATCCAGGGGCAGCCACAGCTTCTCTGCCCAACCTGTGCCAGGGCCTCCCCGCCCTCACAGGGAAAGAATCCTTCCCAATATCCCACCCATCCCTGCCCTCTGGCACTGGGAAGCCATTCCCTGTGTCCTGTCCCTCCAGGACCTCGTAAAGTCATGATGGGGCTCATGGAGTGCTGCACCTGCTGACATTGGCTAAGGACAGAAAGACAGAATTTAAATCCATCTTTTTCTGTTGGATTCTGGCTTTCCCCCTCTAAACCCCCCTAAGGAAGTTTCCTTTCTGCTGCCTGGTCCCCATTCCTACTGGGACCCCCCAGGGTTTGCTCAGGGGCTGCACAAACCCCCTTCAGCTGCAAACTGCAGGCAGAAGAATCATAGAATTGGTTAGGTTGGAAAAGACCCTTCAGATGATCCCATCCAACCATCCCCCAGCCCTGCCAAGGCCACCACTGCCCCACGTCCCCAAGTGCCACATCCACAGGGATGTTAAACCCCTTCAGGGATGGGGACTCCCCCCCTGCCCTGGGCAGCTGTGCCAGGGATGGACAGCCCTCTATCCAACCTAACTCTCCACTGGTGCAACTCGAGGACATTTCCTCAGGATCCGTGACTCGAGTTTTCAAATTGCACCATCACCGTTCCACCCCTTTCCCTGGCACAAACACCCCCTGTTTTGGTGACCAGCCCGGGGCTGGCACCAAACCTGCTTCCCCCCCGCATACTCCATCCCCAAAAAGCCCCTTTTCCCGTTCTCCCTGACGCTGGAAGTGCTCAGGGAAACAGGGAGTGGAGGACCTGCAGATTCCTCTAGAGGGAAACCTCCGCTTGCAGCAGCCTGGGAGCTCTTTGCAGCAGTGAAACGCTGACTCACCCTCCTCCTCCTCTTCCTTTTCCTCCTCCTCCTCCCATTCCCAGCACAAGGCTCTGCCAGCCAAAATAAATAGCGGGTACCTTTGCTGCCCTCATTTATTTGTTTGGCAGCACTTCACAGACGTGTTTTAGCCTCTTGGCAATAAAGAAAAGAAAAGGAAATAAAATCTTGCTGAGTAACCCCCTGATGGGGGAAAAACAAAAGAAAAAAAAAGAAAAGAATTCTCTTGGAAACAGCTCGTTCAATGCAGGGAGATTCCTCCCTGTGGATCCCAGCGTGGATTTCAGGCTCAGGGCAGCGCCCCAGCTCTGCAGTGTGAGAACAGCAGCCCCAGCCCATCTGCACGAGGGTGGGTAACTCTGCCCCGTGGAGATAAAACAGCTCCCGAGCTGGGCAAGCAGGACTTTTGGGGAGGGCAGGGGAAAATCGAGCCACAAGGGTAAGGGCTGTGCTGAGGCTCCCGTGGAAAATCCCTCCTGTGAGGGTGAGATCCAGGGACGCACCGTGACCCTCCCGCTCCCGGGCCGGGAGGTCGCTCAGGGTAAGGAAGGAGAATAAAATCTTTTTGCCCCGTTTTTCCATAGACTTGGGAGGGCAATCAGCAGGATTTGGGTGCTGGAGGGCCCTGGGGCAGCTCCAGAGCCTGGCAGGCATCGGGAATTTCCTGCCACTGCCACGAGCAGGGCTGGCACAGCAGGATTTGTACAGAGAGGGGTTGGGAAGAGACGGGTACGGCAGCCCAGGACATTTTTGTGCAGGGTGGGAACCCAAAAGGGAATGAGTCAGGAAATACATGCAAATGCTGCTTTTCAATAGGAATTCTGGAAGTGAAAGAACGGGATTTAACTATAATAAATAATTTATAGTAATTATCTGTGCAACAACCACTTTGCTTTTCCCTTGGGGCCCACCTGTCCATCATCCCGATTAAAATGGACAAATCCTCCTTTATAAGCATTTGCTCCCAAAACCAGGGGAGTAAGATATCATTAAAAGAAACCTGGGCAGTAGGAGCCCAGGTGGATGTAAACCTCCAATCCCAATTCCCCCTTTCAGGAGTGGCAGTGGGGCTGTGCTTTACCTGGACACCCACAAAGCAGGTCTGTGTCATTGGGGCTGAGCTGGTGCCAGCTTTGGATCCGACTCCCCATCCTGCTCCGTGTCCATCCCTGGGAAATGCAGGCTCAGCAGGAAAAAGGAAGGTTTGAAGCATTTTAAAAGCCATTTTCAGGCTCCTCACACTGATCCCAGCTCCATCCCTGTCACTGATCCAGTGCAGCCACTGCAGCTCTCCTGGATGCAAGACCTGTGCCAGAGACGTGATCCTGACGGTTCCCACGTGGATTCATCCACAGCATCACTGCTGTCCACCACATCCTGGCTCTCACATCATGGCCTTCATCTTCCTCTTCATCCAACTCTGCAGCTTCCCAGCTTCTGCTCTGAAATTCCCTGGTAATGGTGCTTTGGAGGGGGCTGTCCCACACATCCATGTCCAATCCCACCTGGTCCACCGCTGCCAGCTTGTCCTGCTCCAAACATTCCAAACCTTCCTCCCATCTCCAGCATTTAGGAAATGTACTTTTTAGCAGCACATGAGGAATAGTGAGGAATCTGAGCCAATATTTGGCCTCACTGCTGGATACAGGGGGATGGGCTCTGGGAAGGGGAGTGACAGCCGAGGAGGGGAGAGATTATACGTCTTCCCGACATGAAAACAGCAAAGAGGGAAGGGGTTTTAACTTGAAAACAGAAGTAATGCAACTATTTTTCCACCCAGAGCATAATTTCTCTCTTCTCCTATTGCCAAGGCCAAGGTGGAGCCCCATTTTATCCTGGACATTCACACCACAGGAGGCAGGACCTGCAGAGCTCTGGTGACATTGTAGAAAACCCTGAAAATGGGATTGTTTGAGCCTCAAATAAACCTGCTGAGCTTCTTCCCTAGATACAACCCTGACCCTAAAAACAACAAACCCCAAGGAATCTTTTCTTCAACCCCCAAAGAGCAAACAGGACCTTCCTACTGCTCCCATTCAATCCAGTATCAAAGGCTGGGAGCTCCCATGGATTAGCAGAGCCAGGGATCTGCTTCCCTGTCAACAATCAGGGAAAAGCTGCTGGAAATACGGGCTGAAGGCAGAAATGTGCAGTTCTCCCCCCAGACAGGTTTGCAGCTCCAGCTCACGTGCTGATGGCTCAGCAAAACCCACCCAAAACACAACCAAAAAACCTTCCTACGAAGCTGAAGTTCAAACCAGGCCCAAAGTCAGCAGCTCCTTATTTTAGAAAGGGTGTGTTTTGCAAGAGCAAGTGTTCAAAGCCTTGTGCCAAGCCTGTCTTAGCTGCAGGCAAGTTTAAACAAACCTCAGCTGGAACCATTTTACTCATTACAGACCATTTTAACTAATTACAGGCTGAGGCTTTTGCTCTTGCAAAGTGACTGATTTTGATGCTCTCATGCCAAGTTGAGCTCCAGTGAAACTTGACCCATGGTGGGCACAGAGGTGGGGAAATGCTGCTGGTCAGGAACCACAAAGCTGAGCTTCCAGAATCAGGAGAGCAGGAGGGCGAAAGTCCTTTCTGCAGGTCAGAGACTCCAAACTGCTTGATTCAGAGGCTGGTTCTCTCCAGAGCAAAGGTTAATCCATCTTCAGCTCTACAAGTTATACTGGTACCTGCAAAGCTCCTTCAGCTGCAGAGGGACATCCACAGAACGTCCCCAGATCATAGAATTGTGGAATGGTTTGGGTTGGGACATTAAAGACCATCTTGTTCCAACACCCTGCCATGGGCAGGGACACCTCCCACCAGCCCAAGGTGCTCCAAGACCCATCCATGGACACTCCCAGGGATCCAGGGGCAGCCACAGCTTCTCTGCCCACCCTGTGCCAGGGCCTGCCCACCCTCCCAGACACCAATTCCGTCCCAATATCCCATCTAACCCTGCCCTCTCTCCTTAGGAAGCCACCAAGACCTAATAAGCCCTTTGACAGCTTTGAGTTGCCTCAGCGTTGAGGTCCACGAGGTCACTCCGTGTGAGGAAGGAGAACAAAATCAGAGAAGTCGGAGTTCTGTATAATTAGAAGGAGTAATGGCCTCGTAATTAATGGTCAGAACTAATGAAGCACCAGGAAAGGCAGCACAGACAGATCATCTCCCTGTGATGATGGAAAGGCCATCGTTGCATCAAATCAGACTCAGGTCCATCTGCCACCACCCGGCCTGGGCCAGATCCTTCTCTGCTTTCCAAAACTTCTCACCCATCCCACTCCCAAAGCCCTGGATGCTGGGAGGGAGAATCCCCCTCCCCAGCCAGGCAGTCCCAGCGCTTCCCCATCCTCCACTTCTCCCAACATCCCCCCGGATTCCCTCCCTGCTCCACTTTCGGCTCCTTATTCCCCATTTTCACGTGCAAATCGCAGCTCAAACCCACTCAGGTGTTTCCCAGCACCACAAAAGGGGCTCCTGTGGATTCATTCGCTCCATCCCGTGCTGCTCCAGGGCCATTCCCGGTTTTGGGAGAGGGAATCCCAAGTGGAGGAGTTGCTGCCACAGGGCTCCTGTGGATTCCTTCCCTCCATCCCGTGCTGCTCCAGGGCCATTCCTGGTTTTGGGAGAGGGAATCCCCAGTGGAGGAGCTGCTGCCACAGGGCTCCTGTGGATTCCTTCCCTCCATCCCGTGCTGCTCCAGGGCCATTCCTGGTTTTGGGAGAGGGAATCCCAAGTGGAGGAGCTGCTGCCACAGGGCTCCTGTGGATTCATTCCCTCCATCCAATGCTGCTCCAGGGCCATTCCCAGTTTTGGGAGAGGGAATCCCCAGTGGAGGAGCTGCTGCCACAGGGCTCCTGTGGATTCCTTCCCTCCACCCCGTGCTGCTCCAGGGCCATTCCCAGTTTTGGGAGAGGGAATCCCCAGTGGAGGAGCTGCTGCCACAGGGCTGCTGAGAGTCTTCCCTCGGAGGGCACACGGGGGTCCTCGGCAAAGCTCGGCTTCTGCTGAGCCCGGGTTAAACTGGGAGCGCCGCAGTGGGTTTGAAACAACACCCGGAGGGGAGAATCCTCCGGGAAAGGAGCAACACTGGGAATGTGTCCTGCACTTCAGGCAAGGCAGGGAGCTGTCAGGAAGCAGCAGGGTCTAAGGGCACCTCGGCATTCCCGGGGATTATCCGCTGGGTTGGACACTACGGGAACCAAATCCCAGCGGGAATCACATCCCTGCCCGGCTGTGTCCGTCAGGGCAGTGGGAATGCAGCAGCTGGAACACACAGCCCTACCTGCCTCCTTCCCTGAACTTCCAAGCTGGAGGAAACCCACCGGTTTCTCACCCATTTTCCAAGGAAAAGGCTCCAGAGGGAGATGCAGAGGGCAGCTCCCATCCCATCCCATTCCATCCCATCCCACTCAGACATCAAAGGCTCCCAGTGTTTCTCTGGCTCAGGCAGCTTGTGGAGTCGCTCCCTGGATACAGCAGGATTTTTGTGGCTTGATTCTTTATTCTAGGACTTAAAACAGCAGAATTATTATCCTAAAATTAGATGGGAAAATTGAAAGAACAATCCTGAGTGGGAATAGTCTGTCCTCTCTCAATGACAGGATTCAGATACCAGTGTCCTTTTAGGCTCATCCACAAATCTCCCACTGGGATGTGGCACCAAATCACTACTGGGGTTTCAAGTTTCCTGGGAATCATGGAATCACAGGATGGTTTGGGTTGGAAGGGACCATAAAGGCCACACCTTTCCACCCCCCTGCCGTGGGCAGGGACACTTTCCATCAGCCCAGGTTGCTCCAAGCCCTGCCCAGCCTGGCCTTGGACACTTGCAGGGATGGGGAATGAAAGCCCCATCCACAGGAACGCAGCCACGGCAGCCCAAGGATCTCACACTTGTCTCTCCTGCTGCTGGAGCAGCTCAAGGACAGAGCTCCCACATCCTGCCTGGTCCTTCCCATCCCACGGTGCCCAGCTTCCCTCTCCCATGAGACAGAGCCCCAGGCCTGCAAGGTGGGATACTCCTGACTCAGGGAAGCAGCTCCCACTTTCCTCAGTTTCCCCAGCTCTGCCTGAGGAGCCTCAAGCACCACACCTTCGCGTGGGGTGAGGAGAGCAGGAATTCTGCAGGACGAATTCTGGGGCTGGCCCTGTCCTGAAGCCACACTGAGGGATGTGCTCATCCCTCTAAAAGGTTTAACCCATGAGGGAACCTGTTGAGGTGGAATAAACCACGAGTGGCCTCCTCATTAAAGGAGGCTTAGACTGAAATCAAATCCTCCTGTTTAATAAATTAGGTTAAAGTCAGCCCAGATTAGAAAACCCCTCTAATAAATCAACCTGGCAGATTCCACCAGCTCTTGACTCCTGGTTATTTTTTCTGGTTGCTTCTAACCCATTTCCCATTACCTTTCCCTGATAACACCCTCGACCTCTGGACTCCCAGCTCAGCTCCTGGGGGCTCCAGGGATGGTCACAAGGGGTAAATTCCTCACAGGAACAGCACAAACACCACCTTTCATGTGCCACAAAAGCAGAGCTGAGGACTGGGAGGGATGAATCACCACACAGAGCCAGAACAGTCAGAGATTTGTAACTGGGAGAAGGGAAGGTTGGGCGGGATGGGAAGAGGAAAGAGCAGGGTTGGGATTAGTTACTTTTGGGACTATTAATAGCAGCACCTCGAGTTATCAAAGTGATCAGACCATGTAGAAGGGGTGGGAGGTTAATAAGAATAACGTGATTCCATGTCCCAACATCCCACATCCCACTCTGACTGCCAGGGAAGCTTCCTCAGCTCATTAAAGGATAACGATCCTTTACCTTGAGGCCACAGAAACGCTTGGTGTGACCACACCGAGCCTCACCCTGCAGAGGGAAACACCTCCCTCTCCAGGAGGGGCACATCCCACAGGGCTGGAGTTGGTTTGTGGCAGAAACCAGGGGAGGAATCCAGGAAAAACCCCATCCCCTTGGAGACACTTGAGCCCAAGGAAGCATTTTCCCTGCTGTGACCTTGCCCGAGCAGTGGGGCCGGTGACCCTGGGGGGCGTCACCAACCACTGCAGACGGGAGTGTTGGGGGCAAGACCCCAAGGCCTGGATCTCCACAGCCCCATCCCACTGACCTGGGTTTCTGGGGGGAATCTTTGGGCTCCTTTGAGCCAAACCAGCCGCTGCTCTTACTCCTCTCGTCGGCCGTGCCGTGGACGGAGGGTCCCGCTCTCTCCGCCTGGCCTTTGCTCCCGGCATCGCTCCGGTGGCCCCCATGGTGGAAGAAGCCACCTTTTGGTTTCTTCTCTTCCTTCCTCATCTCCTCGGGCTGTTTGTCCTTCGCTGTGTCGGAGAAGACCATGGGTGCAGCAGCTTGGGTGGGCTTGTTCTCCAGACGGCTGCTCTCCTCCATCCTGGCTCTGCCCAGATGGTTACTGAGCGTGACGGCTTTGGTAGAGACCTTGAGCTCCTCCTGCAAGGCCAGGCTGGGAGGAGACGGGATGAACCTCGGCTCATCTCTCTGCTGGGACCTCTCCAAGCCTCCCAGGCCCCAGGGCACCTCGTGCGGGTCGGGATGGAGGGGGGTGAAGCCAAAGGCCTCGTCCTGCCTCCTGGGCACAGCGGGCACGGGCAGCGCGGGGCTTTTTGGCGCGGGCTCGTCGCTGTAAACGTGGCTCCCGTTGATGCAGAGGGAAGAGCGGGACACGGGGTCGTTCTTTGGCTGAAGACTTTGGGTGGCTTTGGGCTCCAGGACCGGGCTCACCTGGGACACGTCGTCGCTGAACGCTCTCTTGTGGCTCAGCGTGGGAGATGGCAAATAGTCCTTCACTGTGGGGAGGGAATTGAACAAAAACAGAGGTGAGGCCATGACAAGCACGGTTATCTACTCCCTGCATCCTGGTTATGGTAGCCAGGATCAGTTTGGCACTGTTGGGTGTGTGTTCTAAACCCTCTATGTCATTTTTGTCCTGAACTGCCCACCATGGCCCATTGGCAGCAGCTGCCCAGGGCACACCCCACCCCTCAGGGCACAGGGGGGGGTTTGAGAACTTCTGTGGGATCAGGAAGTTTTCCTGTCTTCACACCAATGACTCAGGGGTGAGAACTCCCCTCTGGGGAGCCACCAGCACCTTCACCCCCACCTGAGGGGTCATGTCTGCTCAGGGGCCATCAAGGAGGCAAAAAATATGCCAGGATTGACCTCCCAGAGTAAATCACCCCTTAGGAAACTCCCCACCCTGGGGGAGGGACTGGGCGTTCCCATCTGAGCCCAAGCACAGATAAGTTGGGGTTTTGGGACTGGGATCTCTGGTCAGACCCAGAGGAGGAGCAGAGCCTCTACTGGACTGAGACTGCCACCAGACTGCAAACATCATCCTCACTTCCTTCCTTTCTTCTTACTTTGCACTCAGAGGGCCCCCGTGGTGCTCAGCACAGGGTTGGTGAGCTCCATCCTGCTCGTGCCCCCCTGGCCTGGGCTGTACATCTGGTGTTTTTTGTGGCACAAATGAATTTTCCCTTTTGTCTCAGTGTATTTTGTGATCTTTTATTAAATTGTTCTTCTGCCTTGCAATCCCATTCCGAGTTGGATTCATTTCTCCTGCTGGTGTAACTCTAAACCAGCACACCCTGCAAATGCTAAAGAGGCCTGTGAAGGCATTCCCAGCTCCCAGGCTCCACTGGATTATAATCACATTTGGAATGCAAAGCACAGCTATGCAGGGATACAGGATGCACAATTTTGTCCCTGAGCACATCACTTCCCACTGCACAACCTGGAGAGGAGACTGTACCATGACAAACCTTGTCTGAGAGGATCTGAGATCAATTATAAATGCAAGAAACTCCCCAGAAGCTGCTCAGAGGGTTTAATGGTTCTGTGCGACAGGAGTTTGCATGATTAGGGCATGGTGAGCACATGAGCTCTGCTCTGACCAGCCAGACCAAAGCTTTGTGTGACAAACCAGTGCCTTCATCTCCTTCCTGCTGCCTGGAGGTTGGACTTGATGATCTTAAAGGCCTTTTCCAACCTCAACAATTCCATGATTCTACAACACTGGATACTGAAGATTTTGGGGGTCAAAAATCCAGAGACAATGACAGCCTGGATTGAGGTGACACCCAGCTGCTCTCTCCTCCCAGCTGGAGATGCTCTTTTCTTCATAGAATCATGGAATGATTTGGGTTGGAAAAGACCCTAAACACCACCTAGTTCCAACCCTCTGCCATGGGAAGAGAACCTTCCAGCAGATGGAATGTTCACCACAAGGAGGGCAGGACCAGAGCAGTGCCTCCGCTGGGAATGTCGCCCAGCAGGAAGCCCCTGGCACCACACAGCTCCACCAGCAACGCACCTGGGGACTCCCACCCAAGCTGGGAACTCGCTGTCTCCAGCCAATTCAACCACCTAATTACCTGTTTTGTTTCCAGGGGACGGGGGG
>VXAU01002664.1:46588-63195 GCA_013399695.1 Formicarius rufipectus | reverse complement strand
AATTAATTCCCTACAAGGGCCTGTTTTGTTTGTGAGTCGCCGCCCGCCGAGCGCCAAGCGCTCGGATTGTTTTAATCACCGGGAACTGGGCACGGCTTTGGCTTTGCCTCCAAGCCAGCTCATTAGACCAGTGACCCAGCAGCAGCTTCCCCAGGGCCTTCCAGTGTCAGTGACCTGCTTGGAGGAGGTGAGAAGGAACAGCCCTGAAGAACCTTTGTGCCCTAGGAGCTCGTGGTGGCGCGGGGAGGATGTGGAGCATCAATGCCAGCCGGGCAGGGGGAAAGCAAAACCTTGGGTGTCCCTCCCCGGCCTGCCAAGCACATTAGTGCCAGAATTTGGAGGATCTTAGGCGGGTGGTTTGCAGGGCATTGATTCCTAGCCTGGAGAAAAGGAGGCTCAGGGGGGACCATTTGGCTCTCTGCAAATCTCTGACAGGAGCAGGGAGCCAGATGGGGCTCTGCTCCCAAGGAACAGGGACAGGAGGAGAGGGAACGGCCTCAGGCTGGGACAGGGGAGAGGTAGGTGGGATATTAAGGAAAATTTCTTCACGGAAAAGGCTGTCCATCCCAGGGGTGGAGTCTCCATCCCTGGAGAGATTGAAAATCCCTGTGGATGTGGTACTTGGGGACACGGGTCAGTGGTGGCCTTGGCAGTGGTGGGGGATGGTTGGACTCCATGGTCCAACCCACACAATTCCACGTTCCTATCACTGGCACCCACAATTAGGTAAGCAATTAGTTAACAGATTTGCACGAAAAGTCTCAACGGTCCCTCACAAATCAAAAAAAAAAGGGGGAGGGATTATCCCTTATCCTCTTACCAGAGCGCTCCATGGACAGACTGCTGTGTCTGCTCGGGGATTTGGTCACCTCAGGAGCATTTGGTGCCAAGCTGAGGCTGGCAGAGGAGATGGTGCTGTCGGATCCCAGGGAGGTGTTGGACTGTGTCAGGGATGACTTGCGCAGCTTGTTCTTCAGGAAAAAGCTCTTGACTTTGGCCTTCTTGCCCCCGATCTCATAGTCCTCCTCCACGTCGAGGGCGCCCAGGGTGCTGGGGATGATGGCAGAGGCCGACTCCAGGTCGTATTTCTTCTTGCCTGTCACCTTGTCCTTCAGCTTCCCGAAGGGGGAGCGCGGCTTGTCCTTCATGGACAGGTCAAACATGCTGGCCGTGAGGTTGTTCCGTGTGAACTGGATGCTCACCAGGATCTCACCGCGCTCCTTCTCCTTCTTCCCGGCCTTGGAGTGCAGCTTGTGCCACCTGGGGCCAGAGAGGAAAGAAAAGGAAAGGTCCCTCTGTCACTGCCAAGAGTCACAGGCCGGGAAAAACTTTGGAGAAGATGCTGCTGGGTGGGAGAAGGCACCAGCACCTGAGTTTCTCCATGGAAAGGGTTGTTAGGCATTGGAAGGGGCTGCCCAGGGAGGTTTGGAGTCACCATTCCTGCAGGTGCCCAAGGGTTGGCCGTGGCACTGAGTGCTCTGGGTTGGGGGACAAGGTGGGCATCAAGCACAGGATGGACTCGGTGATGGGAGGTCAGCAATGGGAGGTGGAAGACATTTCTAGGTCTGGCTTAGCAAATTCCCAACAAATAAATATCCCAGTGGTGTTTTACATCCACTTGGAGAGTCAAGTCACTGAACAGGAGGGAAAAAAAAGGGAAAGGCAAATGTGATGGGATGGAGGTGGGTGTGACCAGGCTGAGATCACCAGGGCAAGGAGAAAAGTGTCATTGTGTTCTCCAGAAGTTTCTGAATTGCTGCTGGGGAAATTACCATGTCCTGGATGAAGGGAGGAGCTGGGAAGGCTACAGCATTCCCTGGAAGGCCAGGTTGGATGGGACTTGGAGCAACCCGGGCTAGTGGAAGGTGTCCCTGCCCTTGGCAGGGGGGTGGAATGAGATGATCTTTCAAACCTCTTCCAACCCAAATCAGTCTGGGATTCCATGAAGGGGGCACAAAAGCCCTAATTCCCTATCAAATATTCCACATGCACAGTTGGAAGCACCCGGGTCCTTCATCAAGCAATTCAGGTGCCACATAGGAAAGGCAGAGCCTGGCACTTTGCTGGGCACACACACGGAACCAACTCCCCAGTGAAGCCATTCCTATGCCCACCATTCCCTTATCCCACCCCATAGGATGCCCACTGCATAATTTTCAGTACCCAGACTTTGAGCTTGAAAATATCCAGGTAAAAAAATAAGAAAATCCATGGAAAAAAAGCAGCACCAACCCAGCAGCAGCAAGAAGACACCAGAAGGGGCTGCTCCACTGCCAGGGAGCAGGAGCAGGTGAGTCAGGAGGACACTTCCCATTGGATTGGGAAGGGCTGCCTGGAATATCCACTATTACATCGTTCAGTTTAATGCAAGAGCTGGAAGCAGTTCAAGAGGGAAGGGCAGGAGCGGCCTGGCAGCTGGGAAAGGAGAGGTCTGGGGGCTGAATCATTTCTCAGGAAAAATACAAACACTCCTGGAAGTGTTTTTTTTTTTTTTTAACCTTATGTCGTCCCATGGAACAAAAAAACCCAGAAGGGATCGGGGTGGATTAACATGAGCAAAGGCACGAGCTGCCGAGCACGGACACGCTCTCGGCATCTCCCATCCCACCACTTCCCATCCTGGGGCACTCAGGGGAACTTGGAGTGCTGCTCCAAAAAGCACATGGAAAAGCCCCTGGCATGGGATTAAGGAGCTGGTTTTGGTTCCCAAGACCTCATCCACGGTGGGCAAACAGTCGGGACTGCCCCTCCAACAGGGCTATTTTTAGGCTGGGCTCTCCCTTTATGGCACCAGCCGAGCGTTTGGGAGGATTCAGTTGTTCCATGTCGTGGATTCCTGGGCTTTTCTGAATCGCTTCCAGTGGAAACAGGAGGTGCAGACACTGGTCTGGGACAGTGGGATTAGGGAGGGTTTCGAGTGCCAGCCCAGCTACAACCCACAGCACCTCTTCACTATTAACCCCACCCCACAGCCCGTGGTTTTCCATATTTCTCCCCTCAGGGGGAGCGGGTTTCAGGATTGGGGCCACTCAAGGTCGCATCTTGAAGGGGGGGGGTGGGCATGACCTCTTTTATGGGAATAGAGGATACACCTGGAAAAACAAAGCAGTTCTGCCCATAAAACCCCTTTTCCAGCTCTGGAATAGCAGAACTGGGTTATGTCAATCGGGCTCTGGCAGAGGTGCTGGCACCACGGAGCTCAGGGAGATGGAGGAAGCTGTGCCAAGCACAAGTCCTCATTGCACAGGACATCCTGGACAGGACTCATCTCCTGCCACCTGCTCTGAGGGTTCTTAGCAAGGTGTGGAGGGGGCAGAGCCCAACACAGGCTTGGCTAGTTAAAAAATGAAATTAAAATGGAATTAAAATTAGATTAACATTAAATTACACTGGCTGTCTTGTCCCAGAACCAGAGCTGGTGGTCATGAGGAGCAAGATTGCTCTTACCTAAGGAGATGTGCCCGCTCCTTCCTTTGCTCCCTACAAGTGGCAAAGGGCATCCCAGAGGATGAAACCTGCTGCTTCCCAGCCTGCTGGTCCCACATCCCACTGCTCCACGGGGAACTGTCCCTCCCACCATCCACCACTGCAGGCTCAGCAGTGATGCCCCTGCTGAGAACACCTCAGCCACAGGGAGAGCCAGCTGTGCTCAGGGCCATCTCCAGTGTGACACCTCCAGGGAATTCAGCCTGGACACACCAGCCACAGGCTCGGGAAATTGGCTTTTGGCTAAAAAGGGGTTTTTTTTTTTCCCTCTGACACCCCACGGATCCGTGCTGAGCGTGCACCCCCCCCCTGAAATGTGGGACCCCAGGATCTGCTCTCCATGGATGCTGTGGCAGGGAAAGGGCTGGAGGTCCCACCCCAGCCCTGGGGGTGGCTGAGGAGGAAGGAAATAACATCTCAACCCATCACACAGAGCCGGGAGAGGAAACCTCAAACAGAACTCCTCGGAAAAAGGGAAGCAGCGGGAGGCCCCTGCGAGCTCCGAGGCAGCTCCTGGGGAGCCAGAGGTGCTCCAAAGGGTTTGGAAGGTCCCATCCCTGCTGCTGGAACACGGGCTGTGAGCATCCACGCGTGGCAGAGGCCTCCCCAGCCCCCACGCCGGGGCCGTGCTCACTCATTTAGGTCAGCGCGGTTAATCAGCACATCCCGAGCGCCTCCAGACACCGGGAGCGAAGCCCTTCCCTCCCTCCTCCCCCTCGTTTCCACGGAGAGCCAAAGGCATTGGCTGCCAAAAGGCACGTTTGGGAGAAGGCACCCAACATCTATTTTTACATTTGTTGTTGCCAGGACCAACTGGAGGCGCACAGAGCGCTGCTGCACCTCCAGCTTCCCAAAACACACGTGCTTCCCCCTTCATCCTCCAGCAGCATCCCGGGCAGGAAAGGCAGAGGGCAAAAAACCAGCCCGGCGTGGAAACGGGAGCACAGGGATGTTTGTCACGGAGGGAAAGGGACCCCGGGGGGGATGAGGGCGGGATGGATTTGCTCAGGGGCGGCACCACCCCCTTCTCCCAGCTCTTTGTCCTCCCTCAGGATGCAGGTGACAGTTTATGGGACTGTGGGACCTTCCACCGGGTATGGAATTCCATGGGCACTGTTGTCTCCCTGTCAGTGAGCAAACTGCTCGGGCTTCAGACAGCCCAGGACCTCCTGGGTGGGAAGCCAAGCTGCTGGGATCACCAGGACACAGAGTCGACCCCAGCACCTCCTGGGATGGGAAGCCAAGATATCAGGATCACCAGGACACAGAGTCGACCCCAGCACCTCCTGGGATGGGAAGCCAAGATATCAGGATCACCAGGACACAGAGTCGACCCCAGCACCTCCTGGGATGGGAAGCCAAGATATCAGGATCACCAGGACACAGAGTCGACCCCAGCACCTCCTGGGATGGGAAGCCAAGATATCAGGATCACCAGGACACAGAGTCGACCCCAGCACCTCCTGGGATGGGAAGCCAAGATATCAGGATCACCAGGACACAGAGTCGACCCCAGCACCTCCTGGGATGGGAAGCCAAGATATCAGGATCACCAGGACACAGAGTCAACCCCAGCACCTCCTGGGGTGGGAAACTAAACTGCTGGGATCACCAGGACACAGAGCCATCCCCAGCATCTCGTGGGGTGGGAGCATCTCATGGGGTGGGAAGCCAAGCTGCTGGAATCACCAGGACACAGAGTAAACACCAGCACCTCCTGGGATGGGAAGCCAAGCTATTGGAATCACCAGGACACAGAGTCAACCCCAGCACCTCCTGGGGTGGGAAGCCAAGCTGTTGGAATCACCAGGACACACAGCCAAGCCCAGCATCTCCTGGGATGGGAAGCCAAGCTATTGGAATCACCAGGACACAGAGTCAACCCCAGCACCTCCTGGGGTGGGAAACTAAACTGCTGGGATCACCAGGACACAGAGCCATCCCCAGCATCTCGTGGGGTGGGAGCATCTCATGGGGTGGGAAGCCAAGCTGCTGGGATCACCAGGACACACAGCCAAGCCCAGCATCTCCTGGGATGGGAAGCCAAGATATCAGGATCACCAGGACACACAGCCAAGCCCAGCATCTCCTGGGATGGGAAGCCAAGATATCAGGATCACCAGGACACACAGCCAAGCCCAGCATCTCCTGGGATGGGAAGCCAAGATATCAGGATCACCAGGACACAGAGTCAACCCCAGCACCTCCTGGGATGAGAAGCCAAGCTGCTGGGATCACCAGGACACACAGTCAACCCCAATGGAACAGCAATGCTACCCATGATCTCAGGTTTTCCATCACCTTGTCCCTTCTACCTCCCCATCCTGACCAAACAAGCCCTACAGCACCAAACCAAGCACAAAGCCAAAGCCTCCATCCCATCAGCAGCTTCAGGGGTCAGCATCCCAAAGCCTTGGGGTGATCCAAGCTCACTTCACTGGTCTGGGACTATCAGTGGACACCAGGATGAGACTGGATAAGCAAAGCAGCTCAGAGCTGCCATGGGCACCATCCTGCTCCACTTCCAGGGAGAACACAGGTCCTTCCAAGGAGGACAACCTTTGTTCTCCCATGACTCCAGCTGGGGTCCCTAACAGATCCCTGCCCACCCTCCAGCTCAGCTGGTCCTACCTTGCCCCACCAGACCTGCTCAACACACCCTGGTGCCCAGGGTCTCCAGTTACCCTCTCAAACTGGTCCCAGTCTCTAGCAGCAGTGAGCTCAAGAGAGCTTCCTTGAGAAGTCCCTCAGCAACTCCTGGTGTTCACAGACACACACGGGGAGGGATGGAGCATTTCTGAAGGGCTTCAACCACCAGGTGGCCTCCCTGGAGCCTCCCCAAACCACTGAGCACTGTCAGGGGTGGTCGAGGGTCACCTTAAACCCAGCAGAAATTCTGCTGCCTGGCCACCTGAGCTGCCCTTTGGAGACAGACACATCCCAAAGACTCCTCCCCACCTGCCCCAGGCTGGCATTTCTGCTGATTCAGCCCTGCAACCAGGTCAACCTGGCTGGAAGGAGAGCCCCAGCTTCTCCAGGAAGGACTATTTGTTGGCCCAGGCTGGCATTTCTGCTGATTCAGCCCTGCAACCAGGTCAACCTGGCTGGAAGGAGAGCCCCAGCTCCTCCAGGAAGGACTACTTGGGCTGCTACAGCAACAGGGCAGAGAAGAGCCCAGAAAGGACAAGCCAAGGGGACATGAGTCCCCTCTGAGGGGGACAGCACAGAGGCTTTTGGTGAGCCAAGAGCTGGAGCAGCCCTGCAGGAGGAAGTTCACCTGCCTGGGAAGGGAAGCACAGGGCGGGAAACAACCCAAGCCCAGGGGAATTTTGTGCCTTTTTGTCTGGCTTGGTGTTCCTTCCCCCCAGCAGATGCTGCCTGGTTCTCCTTGGTGAAAGGACTGACTGTGCCCTAGGATTGAGAGCCAGAATTTGGGCATTGCCAGGGCAGATGTGCTGATGGTGCAGATGGATCTCAACAGGACTGGCCACTGCCAAGACCTGCCACGGCACTCCCTGGTGGAACTGGACAGTGGCCTGCAGGACTTGCAAGACTGAACTGACCAACCAAACTGTGTGTGCACCAGCACGGAACCAAAGGACAAGCGTGTGACAGAATGACACGAAAAGTTTTCACCCACCTATGGCCAGGAGAAAAAGAGAGGGGGAAACCAAATGTCAGAACTGAGAAGGAAAGAAAAAGCAGAGGCTTTTCCTCGGTGTGGCTTTTTGTGTTGGCTTTGGATGGCCAGTCCTGCCAGGAGATCCATGGCAGCTGCCAAGAGCACAGCTGGAAGATGACCCCGGGCTGATCCCCCTGCAGATGGAGCAGCTGGGGTGGCAGGTTCAGCTCTGCTCTTCCCACAAGGGCTGGAAAATAGAACCGGTAGAAACCAACCCCCTCTGGCTCGTTACATAACTCGGCTCACCCCTAACGAGGCAGTTCAGCCCTGCCCCACTAATGGGCTCCAGCTTTGACAGGACCAGCTCCAGAGGTGATGGCTACATGGAATTCTTCAGGAATGAAGAGCTCCAGGAGCTGTGTGTGGTGAGGGGTGAGAGAGGACGTAGCCCAGTGCTGGTGCTCCGAGTGATGTGGGAGCACCAGTGGGACAACCCACTGAGAAAATCCCACCAGGAACGGAGATACTGCCACTCCAGTGGGACTCAGGGCAGGGAAGAGCATGAAAACCAGGAATAAACCCAGCCCTGCCTGTGCCCAAGACACATATCCCTCAGCATTTCAGTGCTCCACGGACAAGGTCCATCCTGCCAAGGTCCTGAGCATCCTCATTCCTGCATCCCAGCTGGAGCAGTGCCCCACAGGACCCTCCTCTTGGCTATGGGGGGACTGGGGTGGCCCACAGAGCCCTCAGACAAGCTGTTTCCTTGTCCCTGTACACTGAGGTGACACTTCCCAACCACCCCACTGTTCCCAAATCTGTCCCTACAGCCTCTGTGCTGGCTGGCAGAGGCAAACAGGGGGATGTGCTGGCACAGAGGGGAACAACTTCTGGATCAGGACAGGCAGCAGGGATGGAGAAGAGCTCTCAGCCCCCAGGACATGAGAACACAGGCAGGAACTTCATCTCAGATCACTCCAGGCTAAGAAAATCCAAGGCTCTTCCTCCCTCTAGCACAGGATGGGCAGGTGGGAAGAGGGAAGGGGGGAAGATTTAAGGAGCTGTAAAACAGGGCATGAAACACTTCTAAATGAAGACAGCGCTAGCAGGAGTCAGGACGAGATCACTCCAGCTGCATTTATCCAGTCACACTCCAGAACATCCGAGGGCTGTGTCTGCCAAGCTGCCAACGAGCCAATCAACCACACTTGAGGTCACCAAGTTGACCTGAACTTCCCAGGCACCACCAGACACAGGGACAAGGTCCTTGTGCGAGGACAGCAGAGCTGGTGATCCAACGACCTGCTGCACAGGATTCCAAAGGGAAAAGAAAACCAGCCCCAGGCTGAATGTGCAGGATTGCAAAGCACCAGGAGCTGCTCTCCAGGTTCCCCCTGGAGCACCTCAACGTGCACGGGATGGGCAGGAGAAACTCGTTTTTGCTGTAAATCCTTTCCTACTTCCAGCTGGGAGAAGCATCCCGGCCACGCTTGGATGGAGAACTCAGTTCCCAAAGGCAACGGGAGGCTTGGGAATGTCAGTTCTCCAAAGGGACACCAACCCCAAGGGCTCCAAGGAGCTTAAAATACCGGCCACGCCCGCCCTGGCAAGAGGTGACGTGTGGATTGCTCATCCATTGCATCAGGAACGAGCCACATCCACAAGAAAAGGGGGGAAAAGGGAAAAAGGAAGGAATCCTGAGCCCAGCAGATGGTCACACACCTTCATCCTCCTTGGAATGCCCGTGGAGAGCCCCAGGTGCTGGAAAAGCAGAGCTGGGCAGGCCATGTGATGCTGCTCCAGGGATGGAGCTTCCAAACCCCCATCCCAGGCTGGGAAGCCAAGCCCCTTGTCCCACCCACGCTTGTGCCAGAGCAAGAGAACCCCCAGGGCAGGTATGTGCTCACCCTGGTGTGTGCCAAGAGCAGGCTCCAACAAGCCCCAGGGTGGAAAGAGATCCAGCAGCAATGGTCTAAAAGCCATTTTCACCTGACAGACCCCGTGGGGAGGGAGGGTCAGGATTTTCTTGAACTCCTCCACTGGGCAGATTCCTCCAGGGGGAGCATCCCCCAAAAACTCCCCTCCTGCCTCTGAGCCACCCCTTGCAGGGCGAGAGGAGGGGAGAGCAGAGCCCATCCCACCACCCTCCTGGTGACCAAGGACTGGCAAGAAGTACTTTGCCAGGCTCGGTAGGGAAGGGAGGGAATCCCCTTGGAGACTCCTTGAAGCACCAGCTGGACTCAGCACATGCAACAGCACCACTTCCCCTCTGGAGCTCTGGCCTGACAGGACTGAGGTGTTTTCTGAGCTGGCTGCAGGTTTTGCTGCAGCTGGAGGAGGTCAGGGCTCTGAAAACCAGTGTGAAACAGAGGAGAAAGCCTGAATTCTGCAGGTTTTGGGGTTTGAAGAGGATGGAGGGCCACTGACAGGCCAAACCCAACGTGCCAGACTCGCAAAGCTGGGGCTAAACCACTCAAATATCTCTTAAAAAAATAAAAAGAGCAGAGTTTGCTTTGATGAGGGCAGAGCAAACACTTTAAACTCCTCAAACCAGCAATGGCAACTGGGTGTAAATGGGGTTTGCTGGACAGGTAGGAGGACAACGAAGGCCTGTGAAGCATCTTGGGGCTCAGAAGTAGGGGCAGAAGGCTTGCCTGGGATGAGCTGGCCACCAAGGACCTCCTGCAGCACACAGAGCACCCTGACCTGGTTTTTGGCAGCACTCCCCCTCTCCCTCCTCCCCCTGCTCAGCAGCGTTTCCACACTGCAGGGCGTTCCCTGGCCCCGAAGAGATGCAACAACCCCTCTCAGAGCTGCCTTTTCAGCCCCCAAACCACGGATTTCATCACAGCTCGGGGCCACCAAGGACCTCCCTGCTGCTCCTGGCCACCTCAAAGACCTTCCCCAGCCTTGCTGAGAAGCTCTGGTGGCATCCCCGGGGGACGAGGGTTGTTTGCCCTTGGATTAGAACTTCCCATCCCAAATCCATCCCCTGCAAGGTCTCTCCCTCTCCCCGGCTGAAGGACAGCCGTGCCAAGGACACAACTGCAGCGATTTGGCTTTTAGTGGGGCCCGAGTGGGAGCAGGAAGGGGGATGGATCCCACCCCGGGTGTGAAAGTCTCCCTTGGGAGATGCAGGAGGAGCCAACGCCACGATGGGAATGACAACCAGAGATGACCCAGCCCCGAGCCCGCAGGGCTCCGCTGCTAATGACCTCCTGATTTTAATTGGGTGAGGGAGGGAGATGGACACGGGCACAGCACGGACGTCCAGAGGGCTTGGAAGAGGAGCTGAGGGTGGATCCATTCCCGGGAAAGCACAGGGGCAGTGCCAGGGAAAGCGTTTACCACAGCAAGGAGGGGATGAGATGGGTCCCACCAGTGAGGGAGCCCTGGCAGGGATCTGGGCATCACCCCTTGGTTTCGAGGGAGCAGATGGACAGCACCCATTACTGAGCAAGGATGTGACCTTCCAGGTGAGCCCTGGATCAGCCTGGGATGTGTCTCTGGATCAACCCTTTCCTCCCCCCCACCTCTGCTGCTTCCCCCTCTCCATGCCAAGCCAGGCAGTGATGGGGATCACAAACTCCCTCCCTGCCACCTTGCCCTGTCTCCACGACATCTTCCCCCCCAAACCCAAAGAATTCCCTGGACCTTTCCCTCTGAGCCTCACCCTAAAAGAGCTTCATCAAGCCATGGAGCAGGGAAAGCCCCAGTGGCCTCCAGGAGCTCAGCTAGAAAAGTCTGGCACCCAGAGTGACATTTCTTTGCTGATGGAGAGGGAGGAGAGTGTCTCACTCCTGCTGCCAGGGTGGAGATGCTACAGCACCACAAAGCCCTCCAAGCTCCCCCTCCGCAGCTGGGGAGGAATGGGAACAAGGAAAGGGAAGTGCAGCACGGAAGGGCTTTGGGGAACTCGGAGCTGAGCTAATTTGGCAGAAGGAACAAGTCCCCCAGACAACTTCCCTGTCTCAGAGACACCCCGGGGGCCTCGCCCCGAGGCAGCAGCCGGAGAGCGACTGCAAGTCACTGCAGGAGAAGTCCAGAGCCAGGAATCACAACTCCTACTGCACCTCTCAGCCTCTAAAACACACAGCTCCAGTGGTGGAAAGCCCTGGGTTTTGCTCTCTGGGGACTGAGGTCCAGCAGCCTGGGGTTTGTATGGTCAGCAGACTCAAGGCATGAACCTTTCCCATTTCTGAGGGGCTGGGAGGTCTTAGGGACAGGAGGTGAATGGAAGTGGGATTTCCAAGAGGGAGAGAGGAAGGAAGGACAGGGGTTTCTTCACCCAGCCCAGGAAGCTTTGGATGCCCATTGCTCCTTCCCACCATCAGCCTCACAGCCCATGCAGCAAAATCAAGGAATTCTGGGTCCCCCACACAGCGGGATCCAAAGTCCAACCTGTCACCAGGCACCTCCTGTCCCCCTCAGGGCTGAGACCCCACCACGCCACCCACCCAAGGGATGCTGCACCTTGGCCAAGGGGAAAAGTCTCCAAGTGCCTTGGAGAGGGACTTTGGACAAGGGATAGGACACAGGGAATGGCTTCCCAGTGCCAGAGGGAAGAAGGGTTGGGTGGGATTTCGGGAAGGAATTGGTGTCTGGGAGGGTGGGCAGGCCCTGGCTCAGGGTGGGCAGAGAAGCTGTGGCTGCCCCTGGATTCCTGGAAGTGTCCAAGGGCAGGTTGGACGGGGCTTGGAGCACCCTGGGCTGGTGGGTTCCTTTAAGGTCCCTTCCAACCCAAACCATGCCATGAGTTTATGAAAATGCTGCCTGATGGGTGTCTGCTGGAAGCTTGTTTTGCTGGATGTACTTCCAGCCTTCCCAGATTCCTGTTGGAGATGACACTCCCTGTCTCCCTGCCACACCACAGGGAAAAGCAGGATCAGCCCCTGGGGGGAACTTCCAGGGCATTTCCTGGATGTCAGGAAGCAGAAGCAACAGCTACCCAAAAATCCCTCTTCTGCTGGCCTGGGCCCTGCTTTTGGGAGGGAATGACCACCTGCCAAGTTTTTTGACCTCCCAAAAAATGAGGAAGGATAGAGGGGCACAGGGATCAGGTCCTGGGAGGAACAGGTGAGGACCAGGAGAATCCCACCCAGACAGGATAGAGGGGCACAGGGATCAGGTCCTGGGAGGAACAGGTGAGGACCAGGAGAATCCCACCCAGACAGGACAGAGGGGCACAGGGATCAGGTCCTGGGAGAGAGAGGTGAGGACCAGGAGCATCCCACCCAGGCAGGAACATGACACAGGGTTTTTTTGGATGCGGGAAGGCTCAAGCAGAAAAGGAGAACTGATGCTCAGCGCCTGCTTTGCCTGCCAAGCACATTCCTCGGAGCTGGACAAGCCTTGGGATGCCCAAAAAGGTCACGAGAGCTCTCAGGCTGCTCTTGTGCAACTCCAAGAGTGGATCTTCTTCCGACACAACACCGAGCCGACGGCGCCGGGGCTGGGGAGGGAACACCCCGCCTCGTTCCCGGGGAAGGGGCCAACTTTCGACGGAACATTTTCCACGGAAAACAAGGATAACGATTATCACCGGCAAAGTTTCCACACGGCAAAAATCCACAGGAAAACGGGAGCGAGGTCAGCACACACCGAACACTGTTGGCAGCAGGAGCCCGTCCCAGCCGGCACGGCGGGGTGTGTGCCCACCGTGGGACCCCAAAACTCAGCACGGGGCAGAGCCTCAGCTCCCACACCCTCGGGTTATCTGCGGGGCACAGGCCTTGGGTGGGGAGCCCCTGTTTGCTTTGCTCTCTTTTAATCTGCAGCTCAAAATTTCCTCCTAAACAGAAATCGGTCCCGACCGACACCAGGAGGCGGTTGGATCCCCCCGCCCCCCTCCACCCCGTGGGCTCCCCACGATCCTTCTCCCAACCTGGCTGGACAAGCTCCAACCCTTGGGAGGCCCCTCCAAAAAGAAGGGCCACCCTGTTTCAGGGTGCAGAGTTGGCACCCACCCTCAGGACACTTCCAGCTGCGGGGCTGGAGCGAGCGGAGATGCTGCGGGCACGGGGTGGGAGCTCTCCAGAGTGTTTTCCGTGCTCACTTCCATCCTCGGGGGGCCACGGGAGGAGATAAAGAGCCTTCAAAGCTCTTGTGATCCCCAGCGCTGCAAGGGGAAGTCAATTTTCCTTATGCAAGCGAAGCTACAGGAAGGGAGGGAGACACACACACAGCGCAGCGGATAATCAGGGAATGGGTTGGGTTCGGAGGGACATTAAAGACCATCCAGTCTCACCCCCTGCCATGGGCAGGGACACCTTCCACCAGCCCAGGGGGCTCTAAGCCCTGTCCAACCTGGCTTTGGGACACTTCCAGGGATCCAGGGGCAGCCACAGCTTCTCTGGGAAATCCATCCCAACCCCTCACCACTCTCACGGGGAAGAATTCCTTCCCAATATTCCACTCAAATCTTCCTTTTCCAGTTTGAAGCCCTTCCCTGTGTCCTGTCCCTCCATCCCTTGTCCCCAGTCCCTCTCCAACTTTCCTGAAGCCCCTTCAGGCACTGCAAGGGGTTCTCAGGTGTCCCTGGAGTCTCCTCAAAACCTCTGGGGATCTGCAAATCCAGCAGGAAGGGTGCTGAGGGATAACCAGGAGCCGTGACACGCTGGACGTTGCTCCCGTGGGATTAACAGCCCCTGACGCCCGACGAGACCTTTGAGACGAGACCAGGGGGGCTCTCCCTCCCAACACCTGAGGCTCTGCACACCTCCAGAAACCTGTCCCACCACGAGGGTGGCTTCCCTGGAACCACAGCTCCCGTGTCAGCTCCCCAAACCGCGGAGAGGACGACGGAGAGCTCTCCCACACCCAGGACAACACTCCCGGCTCTCCCCGAAGCCCTGCTGGTTTCAATTAGGCGCCGGGAACGTCGCTCCGGCTCCAGCACCGCCCGTTCTCCAGGCACTTTGCTAAGAAAAGCAAAAGAAACGCCGGGGGGAGGTGGGGGAGAAAACACCCAGACACAACCTCCGGCCTTAGTCACTGCTCCTGCTTCCCCACGCTCCCATTTTAGGGCAAAGCGACGCTCTCCACGGGTTGTTTTGGCCACGGGAAAAGTTCTTCCAGCCCCCTTTTCGCTCTAATCCCACTCCCTCCCTGGGGGGGAAGGAGATCCCTCTGCAAGCCCGCAGTTTCGGGCAGCAATCCAGCCGAATTCCCGGGATCCTGGCGGGGGGGTGGGCAGGGAGCAGGGGGGATGCTCCCAAGGGCACAGCCCAGCCAGGTCTGCCTGGAACAGAGCCCCCAAAACTTCTTCTCTAAAGGAATTTCAGCCCCATTCCGGCATTTCTGCGCTTGGCAGAGGCTGGGAAACACTGCGATTGCTTTAAACCCTTCTGGGGGAAGGAGGAAGACCAGGAATTCCCCCGCACACGGGGATTTAGGCTGGAGGCAGCACAGGGCTGGGGCTCAGCGTGGTGACGAGCCAGGTGCCACCGATGACCCCACCGAGATGGGGAGGGGCTGCAAAGCCACCCCAGCAGCTGTGCCACGGCTCCCCAGGAGCGACAGATCCCTGGAAAACCTTCCCGGGATGCAGAGGGACCTCACGGCATCCTGTCCCCTGGAACCCCCTGCCCAAAGGGGGAGGATGGACCCTGAGGCACAACTCCCTTCTAAGGGGGTGGAGTGGAGGATCCCTGAGACATCCCATCCTCCACAACATCCTTCCTGGAGCACACGTGATGTCCTACATCCCCACAGTGTCCTTCCTGGAGCATCCCCGGGCCCTGGGATGTCCTGCAATGTCCTTCCTGGGCCACACATGGACCTCACCCCACCCTCTATGACACCCTTCCCAGGGCACCCATGGGCCCCGTGGCACCTTCCCTGGTGGATGCACAGCCCATGGATGGTGGGTGACCTCCTGGAAAGCCCTTTCCTGGACCCCATCACACCCTAATTCCTGTGACACCCTCCTTAGGGTGTCCAAAGGGTCTTGTGCTGCCCTTCCTCCTCCAACACCCATCCTGGGGCACCCAGGGACCCCACCACACCCCACCCACTGCAATGTCCTCCCTGGGGATCACATGGACCCATGGCACCCATCCTGGGGCACCCAGGGACTCTGGGACACCCAACCTGGGGTACACAAAGACCCCAAGACACCCATCCTGCAGCACACTGGGATTCCAGGTGCCCATCTTGGGGCACCCAGGCACCCCATGCCACCCATCCTGGGCCACACAGTGATCCAGTGACAGCCATCCCATGGCACATGGGGATTCCATGTGTCCCTCCTGGGCCACACAGTGACCCCTGACACCATCCAGGACACACAGGGGCCTCCTGATGCCCATATTGAGATACTCAGGGACCCCATGACACCCATTCTGGAGAGTACAAGGACCCCACAACACCCATCCTGGGCCACACAGTGACCCCTTGATGCCCACCCAGGGCACACAGTGGCCTCCTGACGCCCCTCCTGAGGCACCCAAAGATGCCATGACACCACCCTGGGACACACAAGGACCCCATGACACCCATCCTGGGCCACACAGGGGTTCCATGCACCCACCCTGGGGTGCACAGGGACCCTGTGAGACCCATTCTGGGGTACCCAGTGACTCCACAACACCTATCCTGGGGTGTACACCTTGGGGTGTACAGTGACCCCACGACACCCACTCTGGGGTACACAAGGACCCCACAACACCCATCCTGGGCCACACAGGGGTTCCATGCACCCACCCTGGGGTGCACAGGGACCCTGTGAGACCCATTCTGGGGTACCCAGTGACTCCACAACACCTATCCTGGGGTGTACACCTTGGGGTGTACAGTGACCCCACGACACCCACTCTGGGGTACACAAGGACCCCACAACACCCACCTTGGGGTATCCAGTGACCCCGCAATGCCCATCCTGAGGAACATAGGGACTCCGTGACACCCACCCTGGGTACCAAATGACCCCACGACACCCACCCTGGGCTACCCAATGACCCCACGAAGCCCACCCTGGGGAGCACAGGACCCCATAACACCCACCCTGGGGTACCCAGTGACCCTATGACACCCACCCTGGGGCATCCAACGACCCCATAACACCCACGCAGAGCCACCCCATGACCCCACACCCCCATCCCGCACTCACCGCTCGTCGGGCTCCCTGCCCCTCTGCCGGGCGGGCTCCAGGGGCCCCACAGCCTGGCCCAGGAAGCGGTCCATGCCCACCAGCGCCCGGTGCATCACCGTGAGCACCAGCCCCGCAAGGTGCCCGGGCTCGGGGGGCAGCTCGAAAGCACATTCCTCCCTCCACTCGGGGCTGCCGCCGCTCTTCTCGGCCACCGACGTGCTGTACTTCTCCCGGCCCAGCTGGATGACGGTGTAGGCGTCGCTGCCGCCCGCTTTGCCTTTGCCGCCGCCGCCGCCCTTGCAGCGCAGCCCCCGGGCCCGCAGCACCGTCACCTGGACGTGGGTGGGCAGCCAGGCCGGGCCGGGCTCGGCGGGCAGCGCGGCCGCCCGCAGCAGCGCCATGGCCGGG